>CAKOAT010930708.1:723424-751702 GCA_932364175.1 Eruca vesicaria subsp. sativa
CAAAAAAAAAAAAAAAAAAAAAAAAAAAAAAAAAAAAAAAAACTTTTGCTACAAAAGTGCCAAAGAGAAGCTTTTGAATTATTATTCACTTTAAAGTTATAATAGGTGGCTTGTAACTAGCTATTAGATTCCTTCCTGGTGTAAACTTACGTACGCAATCTATTTACATCATCTAGAATGTTTTTTTCTATTGTTTATTGTTAATATTATATGGTCCAGAAATGTATCCCTTAAAGTATATGGTAATATACTAATAGAGACAGTAGTAGCCATGCACACAATCCATGAAAACATCAGTTTCCAGCCTTTTATTAAAAACAAAAATTATTCGGCCAAAAATATTTTCATATTTTCTTGTGGTTCAGTTAGTTGAAACTTTCGGTGATCATCTCAAGAGTTATAGGTTTGAATCCTCTCATCTTCATTTTGAAACATTATTTTTTGACAAACCCTCAAAATTTTTGTGTGTGTTTTCAGTCCAAGTTGTTTTGGATTTTTCAGCCCGGGCCTGAATAGAACCGCTGGAGTTACTTAGAGCATGTTTATTGGGGGTGCTTAGGAAGAATGCTTAAGGGAGTGAAATGCTTAGTTTTGAAGAGAGAGAGTGTTGAAAGTGCTTAATTAAGCACTTTCAACACTTTCTCCCTTCAAAACTAAGTACCCCACTTCTCTAAGCACCCCTTTAAGTACCTTCCCAATAAACATACTCTTAAACTTTTGAACTTGTTGTTGTTAACTATTAATTAGCTTATATTAGTTTTTGTAATTAAAAAATAAATCCAGATTTTTTAAATCTAACCTTCGAACGGGAGGTATAGTCCACGGAGAGAATTTTTTTCTGAATATTCAAATGGGTTATAAACAATGAATTCACATGACCACATGCGGAGTTAATAATTTCAAATTAAAATAAAATCGATCCCCGATTTAGACCAACAAAACAGTTTCTCTTCTAGTAGAACCACTAGATCACCACATTGTTAGCCTATATTAGTTACAAATAAAAAAAACTCTTAGCCTACTAGAAATGAAATACTTAATACTGCCATAACTGATTTTGTTGTATATTCTTAGTTTAAAACATTAAGTACAAATTCATAAACAATATCACTTTTAAATTTGTCAGTTTTTGTCTTAGCAACGTGAAAAGAAAACCTGCATGCAGTTACCTCCATATTCATACGTATCATACAATAAACACACAAAAGACAATTAACTATACTGTAAATAGTTATTTTTATTATGGATCACACACACAAATACATCTATTTCATGGTACAATATCATACACACACACACAGTCTTCATAAGACGACGTACTAAATATATATGATAACATGATGAGATGAAATCGAAAATAAAAATATAAGTCAGTAATTAATGTGCCTAATGACCAACGCCGGGGCTAGGGACCGATCCTAGTCGACGGTAAATCTCCGGTGAGTTTTCCGCAACCGTATGCTTGTCGGAATAATCCTCTGGCGGAGAAGTGTGCCCCTTGTCGCTTGGACCCGAAGGTGGCACATTACCCTTTGGTAGGGCACTAAGAAACATTCCCTTGCTTGCATTGGAAGGCATTAGAACCTTTCTAGCTTCACAAGATTGCGAGACAAAACCTACAATAAAAAGCAATAAGCAAATAATCGGAATGGAGATCCTTGGACGAGCCATTTCGTATAACTGATGGGATAATATTGGAGATTAATTAATATTTTTCTAATTTTTGGCTTCTTTTGGATATTGGTGTGTTTTTGTGTGAATGAATACTTGCCAGAGCGGATCTATATATAGAGAGCGCAAAGGGTGTGGAATGTGGATCTAGGTCAGTGGTATTTTCAATTTTGGGTTAGGTACATATGAACTAAACTGGTGAGCTCGTATATACTACATACAGTGTTTAATTTATTCTAGATAAACTAATGCACATTTATATGTGATTGTGCTTTTATTACTCCAATTACAGCTTTCACCTTGCATACTTCTGATTGGTAATCAACAAAACGAGTTAGCATTTTTTTTTAAAAAAAAAATACACACCAGCATTTTGGTATATTATACTCCCTCCGTTTCAAATTATATGTCATTCTAAAATAAAAATTTCGTTTTAAAATAAGTGTACAATGTAAAATTTATTGATTATTATTGCCATTCTATTTTTCATTGGTTGAAAAGTGGTTAGGTATATAGGTAATTGTGTTTTTATTTTGAAAAATATAGAAAATTAATTATTTTCCTAATCTGTGTACAAAAACATAGAATGAAAATTAAACTGAAACAAAGGGAGTATAATTTAGTACAAATAAGAAAAGCTAAAGTGAGTTTTATGACACAGAACTGTATAGTTCACAGATAGAAACATTCAATTGTTTTTTACTTTTAACATTATAAATTTTAAGAAAATTAGAAAAATTTGTTTTGTCATTCAGTTTAATATATGTAGTATTAAGTTCCGTAAGAGACCAGAAAACAACATAAGGTAGTGCTATTTTCTCCAAATTCGTAGCTGAACAGTTATTTCCATGGCTCCTTATAAGTGTGGTTCATGCCTATTTTTATGTGGCTGCTTTTTTATTGTTGGACTTTTGTATGTTTATAGCTAAATCTTATCCTTGGGACACAATTATATGTTTAAAAACATTACTTTACATATACCTCTACAACAGCTAAAGTGAAAACATAATGTTTGGTTGAATAAAAAGTGTACATCAGAATGTAGTTGATTATATAATTGCAGGTTAACATTATTTTAGTAAATTAAAAACATAAATTGAGCCACATATAATTGAGCAGAACATAAATTAAATAGCAGAGTTAGTTGTCCTGCCTTGGAGAGTTGGAGATTATTTCATTGAGACTATTGCGACTTATAGAACACAAAGTGGCTTGCAAATCCCAAACCCTAAATTACACTTTCTCTCAGGAGAAACCATCAGCACAAGTAAACAAAGAAAAGGGCTTGCATGTTCCAAAAGTCCTACAGCGAACAACAACTTCACACTCCATGGATTGTCTTGGCAATGCAAAGAGCTCGTTGAGGATCACATAATCTTTACTCTCTATCTGATCTAAATGTAGAATGAATTTCTTGAGGGCTGTTGAATTAGCCATAAAATAACTCCCTATTTTCTTCATATCCACCATGTGCTTTGCTCTCACCTCAACAAACTCAAGAGATGATAAGACACATTGAGGCACGTCGAAGAAATTTAATCCATGATGATAATTTTGAAACTCCTGCAATGTAGAGAGAGTAAAAAGAAAATATAGTAATTAGTATGTGTGACAGTTTTATAATTTTGAGTTTAATTAGTTGGGTTAACAAGAGAAATACTAACCATGATAAGAGTTTTTAGGTTTGGACACTTGTCAAGAAAGACTAACAAATATTCCCAGTATCCAAAGTCATCGATGGCCTTGACGCTCAAGAAAGAAAGTTTCTGAAATTGGGGTATAGATACCGATTTGGAGAGCTTACGATTAACCTACAAACAAATAAGACAACATATATGTTAGAGAGAAACAAACAGCAAAGTCTTAAAAGTTAGAGAAAAATATCAAGATATATTGATAGTTAATACCGCGAGAATGTCGGAAGAGATGGTTAAATCTCTTACACGAGAGATCAGTGTAAGAAATTTAGGATAATTTTCACTAAAAGTAATCAAACCAACAAGATCCAACTTAACAATAGAGCTCAAATCATTCATAATGATTTTTCCTATATGAAGGCCGCAGAGCTTGAGATACTTGAGCCTTGGGGTTTCCAATTTCCAATCTCTGAATTGTACAACAGCTTTGGTAAGACAGAAGCTCAAAAGAGAGGAAGATGATATTTTGCCTCCATCACACATATCGTCTAAAGTTAGGGTTTCTAAAGCTGGGCAGAGTGAGATCAGCATGTCCATTGCCGATCTATCATAAACCCCGATTTGTTGGAGATCCATGATCTTGAGACAAGGCAAAGAAACTAACTTGGGAGGTGTAGGCAAGACTGCGCGGTAGAGTTTCAAAGAGACCAACCTCTCACATGATGTATAAATGGTTGGAGGTATCTCAATTTTATGGGACGTCCTTGAACCAACATCTAAATGTTGAGTTTTCTGTTTAATAGCAGTGTCTATTGTTGTCTTGTTATAAGCATTGTCATTATATCTAACATACCGTAGCTTAATTCTTTGTAAGCACACGTCACTGTTCACATCTATGAACCTGTTGAAGAAACCGTATTTATCAAAATCTGTGGAGCCATTAAACTCCAAATCCAATCCAAGAACAGATTGCCAAAGATATCTCCATCTGCGAGATAAAAGGCTGGCCTTAACCACATCCTTCGTGGGAAGATTGAAAAGTATCTCACAAAGCAAACATTCTGGTAACTGGTTGAACATATCTTCTTCTTCTTCTATGATTTTATCATCACCAACAGGTTGCTTCTCTAACGTCATCTCTGTAGAATTTTTGAAACCGTACCAAAGAGTTGGAAACGCAAACGTCTACTAGGCTCTCAAGTAAAACAATTGAGAAAGAGTGTTGAACAAGGAACACCAATTCTAACTAAGGGTTTCTGAGTCTTGGTCACCTATTGATGTGAATGCCGCTATTTATATAAAGTCAAGCTAGTCCTCGTCGTGAAGACCTTAGGAGACAATAATGGCATATATTTTTATTAGAAATAAGGCAATTTAGCATTTATCATTGTTTTCTGTGATTTAAAGTTTTTAATAATGAGATTTGATTAACATAAATTTTTAAAAAGATTAGTATCTTTCAAAATACGTAATTCAAAGATAATTGTAAAGAGAATCCGAATCCTCAAAGATCTGTCGAAAAAAGGAAAATATATATTCCCAAATATTTTTTTTTTTTTTTGGCACAAATATATTCCCAAATAACAACTCGAAAATTATTTTAAATAACAAAGAAAAATATAACTTTATCTACAAACATTTATTTTTGTCTGTTTAATTATACTATTAAAAAATTATAGAAAACATTATTATAAATTATGAAAAACATTACATAAAGCTAGAAAATTCGTAGTCAAATTCGAACCTATGAAATTTGGTTTGAGTTTCGTTATCTTTTCAATTTTATTATTTTTGGCTATACAAGGTCTATAAAAAAAATCTTGGAAAACACTGTTAATTATCACTTCTCATGCTATATTTTTCTGCTAAAACAGAGAGATATAAGTAGAAGCCTGGTCTGTAACTGTTAGAGAATTCATCGAGCCATCAACATACACAGCGCAAACACAAACTAAAAAGTTGAGTATTGTTTGTTTATGCCTTGGAGATTAATTTATCAAGACTCCTAATCAGGCAGCTTCCCGTGACTGATTTAACATTACACGAAAACAAAAGTGGTCCCAAAATGCCAAAAACGTTTCCTCGGGAATACTAGTTGCTAATGGCTGAAAACAAACCATGATTTCCCCAGTAGATCCTTAGATATATAAGACTGGATTTATCAAAGATTAAGACAACCTCGTAATCTGGCATAACTAAGCCATGACAACTTCACACCTCGTAGAGCTTCTAGGGAACGATTTGATTTCGTTGATGATGTTGCAGAAACTCCCACTCAGTGTCAGTTTCTTGAGAGATGCACATTTCACTAAGAAGTATTTTGCTAACTTGATCCTACATGATGTTCCAGCGAGTGGTCTTCCTTCCTTTTGTGCGTCTGCAAAGTAACGTGTCTTCAGGTGAACAAGCTCAAGAGATGACTGGAAACACTGTGGCACTGATGAAAGATCAACATGCTCCATCTTTGGACGACATACAAATTCCTGACAAGAATATAACCAGAGAGAGGTTTGAGTTTTCTTTATCATAGATTGATTGAATGAGAGAGCATGAGCAAATGAGACGTACCAGAACGACAGAGTGTAGATTCGGAGAGCTCTCAAGGAAAGTAGGTAACAGATCACACGAAGTGTCGTGGAAGCAAGCATGCAAGCGAGACAAGTTAGAGAACAGAGGTAGCTGTTCCACCTCGCAGTAACCACGAATAATCTGAGAGCAGCGAGAAATAAAATAACTCACTGAGAAATGTGATCAAAAGAAAGTATACAAGCTTTAATGCTATTGAATCAACCATGCTTAATTACACCTTCAGAGTCTTTGCAGAGACTGTCATGTCGCCGACTGTAGATAACCCGGTGAGAAATTCACCAACCATAGTTATCTTGGAAGAATCATCTGGTTCCAGTGAATCACCATATTCGACATTAAAGTTAACATCAATGACTACCTTTGCAAAAGGACCAATACTGTGTATTACGACGCTCTCAGATCGGTGATCAAAGACATTCATTAACTCAAGCTTTGGAGCATTAATTTCCAGAATATCAGCTAGACTACCTTCGTAATAATCTGACTCTACTTTTAACCTTTTTAGTGACTTGGAACGCACACACACAGTTTCTAGAGAATCATCATCGAGATCAGAGATTATGGTTAACTCTTCGAGAACAGGACAGCTAGATATTCAAGTCTCAAGAGTTGAATCACCACCGAACTTGACCCTCTCAAGATGCATAATCTTGACGCAAGGCAACGAAACAGATTCTTCAGGATCATCCAAGAACACGCGGAAGAGAGTCAAGTCCACTAACTTCTCACATGAATACAGAGACAGAGGCATCTCAACGAAGTAGTACAACAAATCCGTCTCATTACGAACATTAAGATGGCAAACTCTACGTCTAACCACGGCATCTATCCAAGACTTGAGAGCATCTTTCTTGTATCCCTCGTAGATCAGCTTGAATCTATTCAAGTGTTGCTTATTGTTAGAGGCAAGAAGCTTATCTACGAAACTCACAAAGACATTATAATCTAAATACAATGCATCGTCATCATCCGCCACTACGAAATCGTTACAGTCTAAATCAAATGCAGGGACCTGTAACCAAAGGCTTCTCCAGCGTTGTGATAAAACGCTCGTGCGAACCGATTTTTTGGTAGAGAGTTTGGAGAGTATTTGACATAACAATGAATCTGGTAAGTTGCTTATCAAATCGGAGCTCCTTCGTTTCTTTTTCACCGAGGTTTCATCATCCATGTCTACAATCCTGAATTTCAGAGAAATAAGCCTGAGATTTCGCATGTAATTTAAAAAAAAAAAATCTACTAACCAAATCGGAGATTGCAGAGTTAGTAGACAGTCAGATTCGAGATTCCTAGAAGAAGAGGTGATTAAGTTACCTTCTGAGTGTTGATTTCGATGACCGTTAGTGAGGGAGAGTAAAGTCGAAACAACCGTAACTGCTCCGGCGAAATACTTAAAATATTTTCTCGGTGGAGGAGAAAAAAAGAAAAGACTATAGTGATTATACATCGCGCACGTGACATTACACGTGGAGGATTAAACTAATAGTCACCGACGCGCGCGACAGATCAACGGACGAGCTCTCATCTTTTAAGAACAGGCTATGACCGCCAGTCACGTTAGCTTACACCATTTTCTCGAGTTAATTTCAAATCTCAGTTTACGCTGCGTCTCTTCTCTCTCTCAATCAAAAGCAAGCAACTACGTAGAGATGGCAGGGTACAGAGTGGAAGATGACTATGATTACCTCTTCAAAGTTGTTCTCATAGGCGATTCCGGAGTAGGCAAATCCAATCTCCTCTCCAGATTCACCAAAAACGAGTTCAATCTCGAGTCTAAATCCACCATTGGAGTCGAGTTCGCCACTCGGACCTTGAAGGTTGATGATAAGGTCGTCAAAGCTCAGATTTGGGATACAGCTGGTCAAGAGAGGTTCGTATCTTTTTTTCAGTCAAGCTAGATCTTGCTCGAGGAATTAATGTATTGCGCGTTGATGATTTTATCATTGTCTTGAAGATCACATAGCTCCTTTGCATAGATCTATCGGTTTTTTTTGGTAACTTGTGTGAAAGCTAGCTTTTGAATCTATGAGTATAGAATTTAAGCTCATGAGAATACATTGGAATTGAATCATTTGAGAGAGATGAGTTCTTATCTTCTCTATGTCTCTAGGGAGTGATTAGCCGCTGGAGTTTTTATTTTTTAGCATTTGGTGTAGTTTTGAGCTTATGAGATTCATTCATTCACTGGTTTCTATGCTTGTTTCTCTTTTTTAAGCCTTTGGAGTGGTGAATGTGTTCAACAGCATTTTACTAGAGAGTCTCTCTGTTGACTTTTTTGTAGTCAATTATTTTTCATCTTAAAATGGTTGACTGTATTTGACCACAATTGAAGGATAGATTATGGAATGGAGGTAGCTAATAATGTAAATGTTGATTAAATAATAGTCCCTGATCTGAAAATAAGTCTGAGTTTGACTAAATAAGACCATGATTTGCTTGAGTTGAATACTTGAATCTTAATTGGATGGATCATAGATGAACAAGAGCATGTGATTTTTTTTTTCTGGTTAATGTTCACTAGAATAAGGAGCACTATCTCTTTACTAGTGGAGTTGCCTTCATTGAAACGGTTGTTTTCACTGCCTTCTTTGACCTAGCAATTTAGTTTTTTTTTCCCTATTTTTGGCAAAATTTTGGATATGGGATCAGTATGCAGATCTTTGACAGCTTGAGAAATATATATATATATATATATAAATCAGGTCCTTTCTTGTACTAGTAATGGAAGGTCTTGGATTTTGATTTTGGGATTGGACTGAGATTAGAATATTTTGCAAATTCTTCAATGACAAATCATTGCGAAGTCTGTCGCTTTACTATCACATTTGCTAAATTTATCACTGACTAAGACTATGTTTGATTCTGGTGACAGGTACCGTGCCATCACCAGTGCATACTACCGTGGAGCAGTTGGCGCACTCCTAGTATATGATACCACCCGCCGTGCAACATTTGAGAACGTAGACAGGTGGTTAAAGGAGCTCAAGAACCACACCGACCCAAACATTGTGGTGATGCTCGTTGGTAACAAATCTGATCTTCGCCATTTACTAGCTGTTCCTACAGAAGACGGTAAATCCTATGCTGAGCAGGAATCTCTGTGCTTCATGGAAACATCTGCCCTTGAAGCCACCAATGTGGAGGATGCTTTCGCAGAGGTTTTGACACAGATTTACCGCATCACAAGCAAGAAGCAAGTTGAAGCAGGTGAAGATGCGAATGGATCTGTCCCAAAGGGGGAGAAAATCGAAGTTAAGAACGATGTTTCTGCTCTGAAGAAACTCGGCTGCTGCTCAAACTGAAGGGTTTTTATTTTAAATCTGTTGAGTGAGAATCATAGCGCCAAGGTCCACTGTTTGATTCTGTTATTGTTTTGTAATAACATAGACATCCATCTACATCTATTGTTTGATACTGCTATTGTTTTGTAACAATATAGACATCTACATGAGTTAAGACTATACATGATATAATGTGCTAACTTGATTTCAAAGTATTTGTGGTCAACCAGTTCTCTCCGTTATAATTTGTATTTTGTATTTTGTAACTTCAAAAATCGAAATCGAAAATATCTTTATAACCAGGTCAAACCGGGTCGGGTGGCGTTAAGTTGTCATCGGGCTAGGTTTCATTTCGTTGCTTACAGAACATAGAAGCGACAACGTTTTGAGTAACAAAATCTAGAGAGAGAAGAGGGAAGATAGCGATCAGAAGAAAGGATGATAGAGGAAGGTCCACCGGCTCCGAAGGTTCTCCGTATGGTCATCTTCGTCGGCGCCGGATGTAAGTTTGATCTGATCGAAACTCTTATAGGCTTGTATTTATTTATCGGGTACATTCAACATTTTTTGACATGTTCGATTTCGCAGTTTTATGTACTTTCGCAATCAACAAATGGCGTGAGATGGAGAAGAAATCAATACTGAAACAGGAGGAGAAGAATCAACAAGGAGAGGGAGGTCTATTGCATCAAATTCCTGCAGATTCGGTTCAGAAAGCCATGAAATGATGATCTTTTCTCCTTTTCTATATTATATGTATTGTTTTTGATCCAGATGCAAAACAAAAAACATCGCAACTATCTTTGACCTCAATGTTTGCATTTTTTTTTTTTAATGTTCCCCTCAATTTTGTATTGCATTTGCTGAACATTTCTGTCATTCCTTAAACCTTATGATATCTGGACATAGTGGTCTTCTACTTGTGTACACAGGGCGAAGATTGTTGGTTTGAGAGCTAAGTAAGAATCAAGTTTCGCTTTTTGATTTTATATGACTTTATCTTACGTGTTAATCCAACAAGATGGCTTACTAAAGTATATCATTTTAACCCTTGGTAATTGATGTTACCAGTGGAAGAAGTGTTAACATCTTTTGATAAACCCTCTAGACAGATAACTCATAAACTCAGTTCATTGTCCACTTTTTGAGCAGAATGTAATAACTAATCAGTATGGTCTTAAACTATCTCACGGTTCGTAGTGGGGGCAATAGAGTTTGTAGTAAATCTCTCCAGAAGGCAAAAGGAAGATCATATTATTGATGTTGACACTAAATGCTGCAATCCAATAATGTCCATTCTTCTTATCGTTCTTTATATTTTTGCGTTTGAACAACGCGTCGTTAATAGAAAAAAAAAATTAAAAAAGAATAAAAGAATAAAAATCAGCAAAAGGGGGCACAATACACGACGTAGCTTCGTCCCCTTTCTCAAAAAAAAAACCCTAATTTTCGGTAAGATCGATTGAATCAGATAGCGAGCGGCAATGGCGAATAGTAATCTTCCGCGAAGAATCATCAAGGTGCGTTTTCCCGATCTCTAGGTTAGCTCATCGGAACTTATGATCTGACTTCTTTTTTTGTTTTGTCCGATCTGGTAGGAAACTCAACGTCTACTAAGTGAACCTGGTAAGCTCATCGCTTCATTCTATCCTTGTATATTCTAGCTGAAACAATTTGATTCTAAATAGCTAGAATTATGGATTTTGAATTTTTATTCTCGGAATTTGAGAATCGTGGTTATGTGTGTTGCAGCTCCGGGGATAAGTGCGTCACCGTCAGAGGAAAACATGAGATATTTCAATGTT
Source organism: Eruca vesicaria subsp. sativa (assembly GCA_932364175.1). Lineage (NCBI taxonomy): Eukaryota > Viridiplantae > Streptophyta > Magnoliopsida > Brassicales > Brassicaceae > Eruca > Eruca vesicaria. The sequence continues at coordinate 734,408 of CAKOAT010930708.1, forward strand.
ATGGTTCTTGGTCCTACTCAGTCTCCTTATGAAGGTCTCTAACATTGTTTTATGACGAATGCATGCTTATTGATTTGCCTCTTCCTTATGCTAATTTGCGTATTTCATTACCTTTTGTTATGCGATTGTTAAATTTTGCTGTGTATGTATCTTTGTTTGTACTTAAAACTACAAATATGTTTGTTTAGGCTCAAATGGTTTTTTTCTTTAGTTATAGACTTGTTGGTTTCTGGATTGTGGTGGCAATTATGAATTAAGAACGAATCTAGAAGCTTGCCCTGATGTCACCTACACATTCTATTTGTTTCTCTGTGTTCTTTTTCATATGTATAATTTTTCAAGAATCTAGTCTAGTGTGTTATCGTTCATTATTAAATGTCTATTAATCGATATTTTGTTTTATTTTTTCATCCTCAATTTTATTTTCTAGGAGGAGTTTTCAAGTTGGAGCTCTTTTTGCCTGAAGAATATCCTATGGCAGCTCCCAAGGTAAGTTGCTTCAACTTTTTGTGAGTTTTACTTCTTAACATTTCATGCTTCTCAACATTTTTTTTGGCTCCAATGCATTCATTACTCTTTTGTGGTATCTTGAGTAAATTTTAGTGTTACGCAACAATTTTACGTGAACACATTATTTAGGTGATTGTCCTTAATATTTTGATCTTTTTGTACCTAATGGGTCTATGAGATTGGCGACTGTGGTCTTTTATGATGCATTTCACTTGTAAGATAAGACAAGGTGCCCAAGCTTTTATATATTGATATAGAGTTTGAGATCTTATTGGTTTATATCATTTGTAACACAGGTTAGGTTTCTCACCAAGATATACCATCCTAACATTGACAAGGTTTGTTGTAAAAATCTTTACTTACTTTTTTCTTCTCTTACCATCATGATTAATATTCAATCTTATGAAACATCTATGTGTATGCTTTTATTTATTTATATATAGCTTGGAAGAATTTGTCTTGATATACTGAAAGACAAGTGGAGTCCTGCGCTACAAATAAGAACTGTGCTCTTGAGGTATAGTTTTATATTCCATTCACTCTCTCTCTATTCTCTAAATACATTATATCAGTTATTGAAACTTTATGGTTCTCCATTTCCGATGAAAAATCAAGTATTCAAGCTCTTCTAAGTGCACCAAACCCAGATGATCCACTCTCTGAGAACATAGCTAAGCATTGGAAGAGCAATGAAGCAGAAGCCGTGGAGACAGGTGATTAAATATGCATCCAAAAACTCAACAACTTTGGTAATCTCTGTTTCTCCTCTCTAATTTGGTAAAGTCTCATATCAAATGTGAACATATGCAGCTAAGGAGTGGACTCGTCTGTATGCAAGTGGCGCTTGATGGGGGAAGTGCAAAACGAGAAAGACCATTGTCATTTAAAATAACATTATATATGGTGAAACGCTCTATCTCAAGGTGTTATCCGAATCATTTTTCCTAAAACATGGAAAAAGGGTTTGTACTCTCTGGTTATGTATAACTACTAGGGGGAGGTGATTTAAGACTCGTATACCCATATTTGCAAACCAACTTTCTTCAAATGTGCTTGCGCTTGTGCTTTTTCCCTGTGTTTAAAAATCCTCTCTAATCATTAAATCACTGTAGATGATAATATTTGACAGGTTGTGAATAAGGTAAATTTGTATGAGCAGGCTACTAAAATAAATGAGATTATTTTGGTCAAAAGTAGAAAAAGGTGTAAAAAGTCGTCATGTGGGATGGTATTTCAATTTGTTTCTTTCTTTTAAATGGCCTATTACTATTAGAACCTCCCATTGGAGGTGTTCTTTTAGAATCTGGACTCGTTAGTTGATCGAAGCCTCAAGTAGTGTCTCAGGCTATTGGCAAGAACGTACAATCAAAATGAGGTTTTGCTCAATAAGCGGCAAAAATTAAGATCTGAAAGAAAATAGTCAAATACTCTGAGAGGCTTGATTAGTGGGGGAGCAAACGTGGTGCTTTACTTAGCCAACAAACCCGTTTTATTGTTTGTTTTACGTACATAACGAAGAAGCGACATGAGCACAAAGAGACATTAAAACCAATTAATTACTTGTCGAATTCTCCAGCGACGCTAATATCTGAAATGATATTCACCAGCTCAACTAACACTTCCTGAGATGGTAAGGGCTGTTCGTTTCTCCATTTATAATCTCCATTCAACTGATCCATCTATGTGATCCATCTAAATGATCCATCCAGATTTTAGGGATTGTTCGTTTTTCCATCTAGATGAGTCATCTAAATGAACCATTTGAATGAATTTCATGTTTGTTTCTTTTTTTTTTATTTCCATTCAAATGAGTTTGATAAACAAATTACATATATACCCTTGTTTTGATTTAATCATATGTTTGATATTAATTATAACTATACTAATTAATATTATTTAGTCTAAAATGTATTTAAACTAAATCAACCTCCAACAATGCGGGAAAATGCATTTTTGCTGTTTTGGCGGAAAAACGAGATTTTTCGGTTTTTTATTTTTGTGATTTTGTCGGGAAACGAGATATTGTGATTTTGGCGGGAAAATGAGATTTTGTGATTTTGGCGGGAAAATGAGATTTTGTGATTTTGGCGGGAAAACGACATTTTCGGATTTGGCGGGAAAACGAGATTTTTCGGTTTTTTAGGGAAAACGAGATTTTGTAATTTTGGCGAGAAAACGAGATTTTGTGATTTTGGTGGGAAAACGAGATTTTCGGATTTGGCGGAAAAACGAGATTTTGTGGATTTTTTCAGTTTTTGTGTGTCACGGAATAATTTTATGTTTAAGTTTGTAATTTGTGAATTACAACAGGGGTATAATAGACATTATACCATTTTGAATGAACCATCTCCATTCAAATGATCCAAATTCGTTAAGCTGAATGAACTTTAAAATTAAGCCTAAATTTCCAAAAATCATTCAAATGGATCATCTGAATGAGTTGTACTTTTTGTGTCTAAACGAACAAAAAGCTCATTTCCATTCGAATGGATCATTTGAATGAAGAAACGAACAGCCCCTATGAGTGTCCTTATTTTGGAATTTGTAGTTACTTGTTTATAATACGGATTAGCATGGTTACGATGGTCGTAACTCGTAAGTACCGAGCCAATTCTACAGTAAGTCGTAAGTCATACATCAGTAACACGGTAAGGTATAAATCGGATTCAGTACAAAACGTAATAGTAAAGTCTCTTACATGAGCCCACCTCCTTTACGTTCGACCTTCTCGTCCTTTTATGTGGTTCACGCGTTAGACACGTGTGGTGTCCCCACCACGTCTCACTTGCCGACCTGCCTTAGCAAACAGTAACCTTTGTAATACATTTGTCTACCACAAGTTTTATCCCTAAAGTTCAACTCACCGGCATTATTTAAACACACGGAGATAAAGAAACACAGAGAAAACCTTAACAACGAAAATAAACACATGGCCGGAAAATTAGTGAATTTGCAAGTTTTCCACCTGCTATGCATATCTTTAATCATCTTCGTTGTATTCTCTGTGAATGTTGCCAGTGACGAGGATTACCAGAGAGTGGTGCCGCCGGAAGATAAAACGACTACGGTTTGGTTCTCTAGGATCAAACAGTCTGGTAATGATTACTGGGCGAAACTCAAAGAGAGTTTAGGTCGTGGTCACGCCCGTTCTTTTCCTCCAAACATAGAGTAAGTGTATCCTCAGTTCAATATAGATCACGAGTTCGAACATGACCAAGCTCCGATCATCCATCATATAATTTTATATTCCTATTTGTTTCCTATTGTATGATGTTTTATGACTTATTTTTTTCTTCAAAAATATCACTAAAAACATAATTTAATTTTTTATTAATTATAAAAGAAATTGTAAGAATATAATTGGATATATGATAAAGTTTAAGTTAATTAAATATGTGAAAAATATTACATTGTGAAGCAATTTTCTAAAACATAAATATTGAAACCAAGTGAGTAGATCTTAACTTAGACATACGTGGTTTGTGGTCCAAGGAACTTATTTTTTAATGCTCGTTCTTTTTCTTTCCATTTGTAAAGTTTTAGAGGAAAGGATGATGCATCAATGGGAGCAGGAGGAAAGATGAAAGAGGCGGTGACAAGGAGCTTCGAGCATAGTAAAGGTACAGTGGAGGAAGCTGCAAGATCAGCGGCGGAAGCGGCGTGTGATGCGGCGGAAGCGGTTAAAGAAAAGGTGAAGAGGAGCTTTTCCGGCAGCGAGACGACTCAGCAGCAGTCAGGTGGTTCTGAGGAGCTCTAATTACGAGGATTAGATATTGAAACGAGACAGTTTCGGAAGAGTATCGAAACATGTCATTGCTTATTTGATTTCTACGTCAACTCGCGTGTTTGTTTTCTCTAAATAGTATGTACACAACACAACTATCACGTCACATGAGGGATTCGAGATCTCATATTCAAATAAGTATAGAGTTATTAATGGTTACTCACAAATATCTTTTTTTTTTCTCTTTTCTCTTTTTCTTTTTTTTTTGCCAGCAAGCCCAAAATATCTACCTGTGACCCAAATATCCATTTATTAAAAAAAGGTGTGAAAATCATTATACAAATGACAATTACAAAGACCATTAATCGGTGTGTTATTTTTCACACTCGAGATGCAAAACAACTATACAAAATTATGTAAACAAATACAGTATACCTTTTTAAATTAATATTTTATAAATTAATATACACTAGATTTTTTTTATAAATAATAAAATTTTAGATGGTTATATATCAATAAATTAATAAAAAAATATAATTTTGGTATAAATCCAACATTATTAATTTATAAAAGTTTGTTACTAAATATAAATATTATTTATAATTTTTTAAAACAAGATTAGGATAAAAAGTGGAAAATGCTCTTCTTATCCTTTTATCCACAAACCAAACCAAAACTCGTGTCTTATCTCTTTTTATTACAGCTTTCAAAACAGAAAAGTCAGAAACCGTTTATCTCTCTCTACTCTCTCTAGATGGCTCGTTCCCTCTCCCTCTCCCTCTCACTTTCTCTCTCTAAAACCCGACTCACCGCCGCTGCATCCTCTCTCCTCCCTTCAACACACCTCCTCTCCTTCCGATCCCAATCCTCCGACCGTCGCGGCGATCTCTACGAATTCGACATCGCCGCGTCTCAATCCCCATCTGATCCTTTAATCCAAAAGCTCGAAGACGCCGTTCACCGGATAGTTGTCCGACGATCGGCGCCTGATTGGCTCCCGTTTGTTCCCGGTGGTTCGTACTGGGTCCCGCCTCCTGGATCTGGATCTCAGACTCACGGGATCGCTCAGCTCGTAGCTAAGCTGGCTAATCCTTTAACAGATGAGGAATCTATCTCCAGTACTAATAATTCATCTCGTGGATGGCCTTCCTCTGATTATTTCCTTAAAGGTTCGTATCTTTGGTTTTTGATCGTGTTAACTTATGTTATATATTAACATATATAACATTTATTGAATCTTAAAGGGAAAAGGCTTAGCTTTGAGGTGTAACGGGTTCATTTGTTGTTGTGTTGATATTCTCATTAACATTATTGTTTTTTTTTGGCCGTGTGTTTACTTTAGGTGTGCAGCCTTTATTGATGGAGGCTAAGACAGATACGACTTCAAATATAGAGTCTCACTCCGAGGATGAGGAAGGGTAAAGAGAATACTAATTGAAGAATCAACCGGCGTTTGGGTGAGTTGTTAATTATACGAAAGCTATGACCTTTATGGCTTTTATTGAATGATCATTTATATAGAGTCGACGACTTTTTGTTGGGTTTCATCAGAATAGAAGAAAGCTAGCAGGATCTATTGGATCTGTAGATTGTTATGAACACGAGCCGGGGTGAATTTGATGACGACTGAACCAAGTCAATTGCAAAGACACACCATATAGACATGACCAGGTTGCTTTATTAATCCTGAAATGTAAAATGGAATAAGAGTAGTTAGTTGTATGCTTGAAGCCATTTCATCTGTTTGATGTAATCTCAAAAAGCTGTTGTATATGTTTCTGTTTCCTTGCTCTTTCAGTTATGTAACCAGTTTATGATAAATTTAAATGCATAATAAAAGGGAAAAAAGTTGAGTTTGCAATTTAAATATGATGGCAGCTAGAGAGTTTCAGTAGGACGGGTGCTGATTTTCTTAGGGTCGTTATGTAGTTAGGAGAATTGGTTTTGGTTTGGTAAACTTTCTTCTTAAGCGAAAACCAAACACTTTTGTAGCTTTCTTGATTGATTAATTGAAAGACATGTACTCATTTACACAACATTCAAAATGCACATTATTTGTCATTAGTCTATCAGTTAGGTACATGGACAGATCCTCTCCACATAGCTTAGTAGTTTAACACCTTTTCTGTGACAGCATTTAACAAATCCAATAGTAGACAAATACATTTGCAAGTGATTCATTATGAGATTGTTAGAAAATATATTTGTGAAATTAGATATTTCAGTTCTATAATACATGAAAGAATTGTACACATACATTATACAGTTCTCTCAAAACTCAACCAGCAGAAACATACAACTCTTCGCAAGAATCAGAAACATCAACGTTTCCACACCATTTCTCAAAGACCGATCTAAACTCAGAACTGTCTCTACCATATCTAGACAAGAGACAAACCACCTTAAACTTAGTGTTAGGATCCAACTCAACTCCCTCCTCAATGCACTCCAACACAATCTTTTTCACTCTATCCTTATCTTTCTCCTCACACAAACCAGAGATAATAGTCCTATAAGTCCTCCCATTAGGCATAACACCATCTTCTTTCATTTTGTACAAGAGAGAACAAGCTTCATCCAATCTTCTCCCACGCACAAGCCCCTTAACTGCTACAGTATACGACACAACATCTAACGGATGTTTCTCCGAGACGCATCTGTTAAACAAACGAATAGCTGTACTATACTCACCAAGCTCTACAAGACTATTGATCATCACAGTATGAAAATGAGCATCAAGGCGAATGTTCTTCATCTTTATGATTCTGTTATACATGATTACAGCATCACGAGGTGCCTTTCCTTGACAAAGAGCAATGAGAAAGCCAGTGTATGTATAGCAATCCAAAGCTAAGTCTTTATTAGACATGTCGCGGAACACTTTCAACGCGGCTGCTGTGTTACCAACCTTGCAGAGATAGTTTATAAGCGAGTTTCCCATCACAAGATCCATCTCTAAACTAGTACCAATAGTGACACGTAGATCAAACTCTCTAGACAAACATAGACTAGAGAGTATTGAAGAAAAAGTATACTCATCCGCCACAAGATTCCTATTCTTCAAACTACTAATAAAAACGTTACGAGCTTCTTCAAATCTTCCGAGTCTTGTAAACGTATGTATCATCACATTCACAAGAACAATGTCTGGAGCTAAACCTTTAGATTGCAACACACTCAACACACTAAACGCTTCATCAACCATACCATAATCCACAAACCCTTTGATCAAACTAGTATACGTCACTATATTCGGAGAGCAACAAACCATCTTATTAAACACACCAACCGCCTTCTCCGGCTCTCCTGACCTAAAAAACCCACTAACCAACATACTCCAGACATTAACAGACACAGAGACTCCACTACATATCATCAACCCCACCACTTGAAGCCCTTCAACAACACACCCTCTCCCACAAAACACACCAAGGACCTGCCCAAACCTCTCACTATTAGGATAAAAACCTTCTCTAACCATCATCTTCAAAACTAACTTAACCCTAACCACATCTTTTCCACCACACAAGTGACTCAACGCAATATCAAAGCTAAAGAACTTCTTAACACGTATCCCTTCCAAAACCTCTAAAGCTCGATCAACAAGATTGGATTTGAATAAAACATCCATCATCATGTTCATGGCACGTGTGTTAGGCACGTATCCATAACTACTCATGCCTCTATAAACCTCTATAGCCTTATCATACACATGACCACGCCAGAAGATTTCAAGCAATAGTAACAAAACACGTGGCTTGATTTCGCAGCCGGAGAGTCTAAGGCCTTCTATGATTCGATCAATGGTTTTGTATTGGTGAGTTAGACTCTGGACAACGGTGACCATGAGGTGGAAAGCTCGTTGGTCGTGGAAGTAGTTGCTCTGTTTCGCGCAGTGGAAGAAAAAAGTTAGAGTTTTTAGATCGGGAGGAGAGGCTTTTAATCGAGAGTAGACGTCGTCGTGTGTGAGTGGCTTTAGAGGAGCTCGCTGTTGAGAAAAGTTGGTTTTTTTGTTTGGGTTTGGGGAGAGGTGAGTGTGGAAGGGAGAGGAACAGAGTAGTGTGTTAATGGTTTTTGTTCTCTGTTTTACCCAGGTGAATCTCCATAGCATTTTTTAGACTCAACGGAAAGATTCTAACCATGAAAGGAGTTTAATTTAGGGAAACCCAGTTTAGATTGAAGAGAAAGGTTGCGACTTTGAAGGAGAAAATCGCCGGAAAAAAACAGGGGACGGCGAAGCCGTGAAGGGTTTTGGTTGTGTAAGAAAGTTGGGAGAAGAAACAATTGAATCAAAGTCCCTCTGTTTGAGATGGAGGCAGCTAAGGGTCAAGGGATTAACCGGACTCGGTTTGGTACTTTAGTAAACCGATACACTCCGGTTTTGATCTTAAAGATTAAGAGTTTTATTATTTACAGTCACATCATGTTGCAAGTTGTAATACTACTGTATAGTTGCTATTTTTGATTATGATAATGAGAAAAATCAAATTAAATTACTAAAATTATTTCTACATTTAGAAACTACAATGTGTACAATAAATGTTAACTATCCAAAGCTATATGAACATGTTAAGGTTGGGAAGAAGATTTAAGAAGAAAACAATTTTAGACAGATTTATGATTTTGTGAGTTAAATGTTGAAAACTTTGAAGCTGCTTCTTTTCATTCAGAAGTCTCTCGGTTAGTTCGTCTCAGTACAGAGTTTCCGGTAGATTGAGACTTCTGACAAGCCATGTAGAGACAGAACAAACATAGTCCTGTTTTCCGACAGAAAGAAAATAAAAGTCAAAGTCAGGTTTACAAAATGAAAAGCATTGCTTCTTTTTCTTCATCTATATCAAATGCTATGATGTATAGTCTTTTAACATTTGGGAGCATTTACCTGCATAAGCAATGGTCATACCGGATATGATTCGTCCTAGAGCAGCCAAGAAGTATAGAGAGATCACGACCTGAAAGTAAGAAACATCCGAGAGGAATAACAACAATAAAGTTAAGAAGTTTGTAAATGCGTAAAACCTGAAAAAAAATCGTAAGATTCTACAGAATGTTAGTCACTAAACATAAACATCAATAAATGGCATATGTTTCTGCTATTCAGGCACTGCGATATCTAAGAGAAGTATATATTCTGTTTGTAATAATAGCCAAGGAGACCAGACTGAACATGCCTTAACAAAAAGCCTCTTGTCATGTCCCGTTGCCGCAACACGCAAAACGGATTCAGCAGCTCCAACAGTATTAGCTAAACGTGCAACAATATTACTGGCTGTGTCTTGTGATATTTGCCACTCTAATGGATCCACAGGCACCCTTCACAAAAAAAAAAAAAAAAGTTGTTACTTTGCATTGCAAATCATGCCAACGCAAGAGTCTTTAAATCAATGCAGAGTGATCATCATCAAATCAATAACACTTTTAGAGATGATGACTTATATAGAAGAGTGATCATCAAAAATGGTTACCAAAAAACTAATGCTTCTGAAACCAAAATAAAATCAAAGAAGAAGCTTTTTTTGGTGTGGTGAAAATGAAGTAAGCATTGCAACAAGTAAGAAACTTCAAAATCGAAACGATTGTGGGAAACTAAAGACAACACTCAACAAGAACAGATCAAAGCAGCCAAAAGCAACTAACTTCAAAAATTGTAGGCCACGATCCGCAAATCAGACACCGGAAACAACAAAAATGTCAAACAAAAATCAAGAATTAGAGGAGAGTCATACGAGACATTGAGTTGACGAAAGAGAAGACCGAGAATAGCGAGGGAGGACAAGAGAACGATGAGGACATCGGAGAATAGAGAGAGAAGAGTCGCGTTTCGATTAGCGCAGTGGTGATACACAAGCGTCCCGCTTATCAGTAATCCTATCGCCTTCCCCATTTCACCCATTATCTTCTGATCTCAACTTTTTTGTTCCGACATCGTTCATTATTCTATTCTCATTACAAAAACAATGAAACAGCGACGAGTTTCGGTTTCCTGGTCTCACTTTGGTTCACATTTGATTTTGACTTGGTTTAATAAGAAAGACGGTTCAGATTAATTGAGATTCAAATGTGCGTTCGGTTTAAGAGAGACCGACTTACACTTAGGAAATTAGTGAGTGAGCTTGGGCTTAACTATATACACCTCCAAAAATCGGTTTTACGATCTTAGTCCGGTTAGACTTTAAATTTGGTAATTTGGGTATTATTCAATTAGTGATTTAAAATCAGTTTTACATATTTTACAATCCATCAAATTTTTAAATTTTAAGATTGTTAAAGTTGATGAATTCTAAAATCTATACAATATCCAATGGATTTTAAGTTCAGCCATTTATTCATTAGAATCCGTTAGTAATGATTTGAAATCTATTTCTATTACAAATAATTTTGAAAATCTTTAAAAGTTGAATAACACCAGATTTTAAAACTTGAATTTCAATCATGAATTGAATAACACTGGATTTTAAAATAGAATTTAGAATCATCAATTGAATAACAGTGGATTGTGTTTAAATTTAAACTCTTTTAAAATGCATGATTAATGAAATTTGATGGAATTTAAATCTGACATGAAATCCAGTGTTATTCAATTGATGATTTCAACAAAGTGAATTAAAATCCATTGTTATTGGATTACGGATTTGACAAACAGAATTTGGAAAAAAATAGTTTCACCTGTTATTCAATATCCCATAGATTTCATGAAAAATTAGTTATAATAGATTTTGATGTACTTTTTAATAAAAAACAAGAAGAAACAAATCCTATAAATATTTTCTATACAAATGCTATAAATATTCAAATATGTTTTGACATCTTTTATCATTACAATAATATCACAAATCTACAACATGAATCATTTGATAGTTTTTGTGTTTATTAGTGCTATGTGTTTTGGGTTAAATGAAGCTCGTTGCCACAAAAACGCTATAGTATTTAATAATCAAATATCTCATGGTAGTATTTTGTTGATCGACTGTAGTGATAACAGGGGGGAGGTTAAATCTTATCAATTAGGCTTTAATGCACCTCCCGTTATCATTGCTTTCAAGGACTATTGGTGGCCAAAAGACACACGATGGGAATGCACTATTAGTCATGGACCTAAAAATAAGTTTTATTATAGTCTCCAAGCATATCATTCAAAATTTCAACGATGTGGTCAGTTACGTTCATGGACTGCCAAGATTGATGGAATTTGGTTTACAAGAAGTGTTTTGGAACCACCAGGGTGGGTTCTTGCTTGGAAGACTCGCTAGCCTTCTGTTTTATGTTGTTTTTCTGTCTTCTATAAAAATTATGAAATAAAGTATCTCATTTCTATAATACATAAAATAATTATGTCGCCATTTTTACCCAAACATTATAATATTCTCTCCTAACTCAATAAAACATATAATTCAGCGCAATAAGGCTGGATTAAAAAAAATTAGGGCATTTGTGTAGCAAAAATAATATGGCTTTTGGAAAAAAATTATTCTTAAATGAGTTACAATTACAATTTAATGTAACTATGTTAGGTATTTTAATATTATGTTGAAAATATTCTGAAAAAATAGCTTTTAATATATATAAAAAAAATTGTTCTCTTTTTCTAGAAAAAAACAATTAAATTGTAAAAAAATAATCATTTGGCCCCGAAGGAAGTCGCACTCTTCGCCAAGCTACCTAAGCCGCCCTTGACTGAAAAGATCATAAACATAGATGTTAGTGGGGAAAATTGTGTTGTTCACACGCAAAACACATAGATATGCTTTTAAAAGGTGGTTGGCTGTTCAAAATAGTCTCCCTACATGGAACCGAATAAAAAGTTAGAACCCTAATATCAGCACAAAATGTGTTCTATGAACATCCACTAGGGAAACTTGGAATCACTTGTTTTTCTCTTTTCAGTACTCTGCTCAGGTGTGGGGTTCACTAATGGGAGGTATAATTTAAATGGATAGGAGATTCATCACTTAGACGTGAAAACAACGTTCTTAAATTGAGAACTAACGAAAGATGTGTACGTAACGCAACCTGATGGGTTTCGAAAAAAAGGAAGAATCGTTTTTCTCCTTGCCAAGAGATTCAACTCAAACATATCTCCTGACATTTTTTTTCTCATTCTAACATTTAGTTATAAACATTATTCAATTATTATTATTATTATTATTGTTATTATACATGTGAGGTATCCATAATAAACAAGTTATCACTAGTGACATATTTAGTTGTGAGAGACTACACTTGTCTCTTAAAAATATAAACAATGAATTTGATTTTATCATTTTATTTTAATTAAACTAAACCACCTATTAGTGGACATGTTACAATATATGAGTTTCTTCTCGGACGTACCATATCTCTTCTCTCTCCTTCTTTTTCTTTTTATTGCATTACTTTAATAAGAAGAAACTATCAAAATATTATCACTGCGGATAACCTAATGTGCTCTAAGTAACTGTGTATTAGAAACAGTTCAAATCACGACTTTATACATATACAAAATTATCAATGATGTGATCGACCATATTCATGGTTTATCAAAACTCATAGAATGGAACCAATTAAACTAGAGTCTAAGATTTAGTTTGAATATGTTTTCAGTTTAGTTTCTAAAAATGTGGTTGGACACTATAATCAAACACTTGTTTGACCAAGTTTTATTTGACTATTATAGTCAACCAAAAAAATAAATTTTACCATAAAACTTTGGATTGTTTACTTTACTAGGTTGACCAATAAAATCAAATATATACATATTTTCTCTCAAGAAATCTTTTTTTTTAAAAATAGATACTTTATAAGAGTTCTTCTTTATTTGTAATAATATTATCATTCTTAGTAATATAAACTGTAATAATTTGGATTGATTTTAGTAATCATCTATACTTATAGAAATTAAACTCACATGTTTGACTAGTTCATTTTGTATCCAAATATAATTAAATCCCTAGATATATGCGTTATTAATTTTTACAAAAATGTTAAAAAAGAAAGTTTGCTATACAAATGCTATAAATATTCAAATATGTTTTGACATCTTTTATCATTACAATAATATCACAAATCCACAACATGAATCATTTGATAGTTTTTGTGTTTATTAGTGCTATGTGTTTTGGGTCAAATGAAGCTCGTTGCCACAAAAACGCTATAGTATTTAATAATCAAATATCTCCTCGTAGTCTTTTGTTGATCGACTGTAGTGATAACAGGGGGGAGGTTAAATCTTATCAATTAGGCTTTAATGCACCTCCCGTTATCATTGCTTTCAAGGACTATTGGTGGCCAAAAGACACACGATGGGAATGCACTATTAGTCATGGACCTAACAATAAGTTTTATTATAGTCTCCAAGCATATCATTCAAAATTTCAACGATGTGGTCAGTTACGTTCATGGACTGCCAAGATTGATGGAATTTGGTTTACAAGAAGTGTTTTGGAACCACCAGGGTGGGTTCTCGCTTGGAAGACTCGCTAGCCTTCTGTTTTATGTTGTTTTTCTGTCTTCTATAAAAATTATGAAATAAAGTATCTCATTTCTATAATACATAAAAGAATTATGTCGCCATTTTTACCCAAACATTATAATATTCTCTCCTAACTCAATAAAACATATAATTCAGCGCAATAAGGCTGGATTAAAAAAATTAGGGTATTTGGGTAGCAAAAATAAAATGGCTTTTGGAAAAATTTTATTCTTAAATGAGTTACAATTAAAATTTAATGTAACTATGTTAGGTATTTTAATATTATGTTGAAAATTTTCTGAAAAAAATTGTTTTTAATATATATAAAAAAATTGTTCTCTTTTTCTATAAAAAACAATTAAATTGTATAAAAATAATCATTTGGCCCCGAAGGAAGTCGCACTCTTCGCCACGCTACCTAAGCCGCCCTTGACTGAAAAGATCATAAACATAGATGTTAGTGGGGAAAATCGTGTTGTTCACACGCAAAACACATAGATATGCTTTTAAAAGGTGGTTGGCTGTTCAAAATAGTCTCCCTACATGGAACCGAATAAAAAGTTGGAACCCTAATATCAGCACAAAATGTGTTCTATGAACATCCACTAGGGAAAATTGGAATCACTTGTTTTTCTCTTTTCAGTACTCTGCTCAGGTGTGGGGTTCACTAATGGGAGGTATAATTTAAATGGATAGGTGATTCATCACTTAGACGTGAAAACAACGTTCTTAAATTGAGAACTAACGAAAGATGTGTACGTAACGCAACCTGATGGGTTTCGAAAAAAAGGAAGAATTGTTTTTCTCATTGCCAAGAGATTCAACTCAAACATATCTCCTGACATTTTTTTTCTCATTCTAACATTTAATTATAAACATTATTAAATTATTATTATACATGTGAGGTATCCATAATAAACAAGTTATCACTAGTGACATATTTAGTGGTGAGAGACTACACTTGTCTCTTAAAAATATAAACAATGAATTTGATTTTATCATTTTATTTTAATTAAACTAAACCACCTATTAGTGGACATGTTACAATATATGAGTTTCTTCTCGGACGTACCATATCTCTTCTCTCTCCTTCTTTTTCTTTTTATTACATTATTTTAATAAGAAGAAACTATCAAAATATTATCANATATAAACAATGAATTTGATTTTATCATTTTATTTTAATTAAACTAAACCACCTATTAGTGGACATGTTACAATATATGAGTTTCTTCTCGGACGTACCATATCTCTTCTCTCTCCTTCTTTTTCTTTTTATTACATTATTTTAATAAGAAGAAACTATCAAAATATTATCACTGCGGATAACCTAATGTGCTCTAAGGAACTGTGTATTAGAAACAGTTCAAATCACGACTTTATACATATAACAAAATTATCAATGATGTGATCGACCATATTCATGGTTTATCAAAACTCATAGAATGGAACCAATTAAACTAGAGTCTAAGATTTAGTTTGAATATGTTTTCAGTTTAGTTTCTAAAAATGTGGTTGGACACTATAATCAAACACTTGTTTGACCAAGTTTTATTTAACTATTATAGTCGACCAAAAAACTAAATTTTACCATAAAACTTTGGATTGTTTACTTTACTAGGTTGACCAATAAAATCAAATATATACATATTTTCTCTCAAGAAATCTTTTTTTTTTTAAATAGATACTTTATAAGAGTTCTTCTTTATTTGTAATAATATTATCATTCTTAGTAATATAAACTGTAATAATTTGGATTGATTTTAGTAATCATCTATACTTATAGAAATTAAACTCAATGTTTGACTAGTTCATTTTGTATCAAAATATAATTAAATCCCTAGATATATGCGTTATTAATTTTAACAAAAATGTTAAAAAAGAAAGTTTTCTATACAAATGCTATAAATATTCAAAAATGTTTTGACATCTTTTATCATTACAATAATATCACAAATCCACAACATGAATCATTTGATAGTTTTTGTGTTTATTAGTGCTATGTGTTTTGGGTTAAATGAAGCTGGTTGCCACAAAAACGCTATAGTATTTAATAATCAAATATCTCCTCGTAGTATTTTGTTGATCGACTGTAGTGATAACAGGGGGGAGTTTAAATCTTATCAATTAGGCTTTAATGCACCTCCCTTTATCATTGATTTCAACGACTATTGGTGGCCAAAAGAAACACGATGGGAATGCACTATTAGTCATGGACCTAATAATATGTTTTATTATGGTCTTCAAGCATATCATTCAAATTTTCAAAGATGTGGTCAGTTACGTTCATGGACTGCCAAAATTGATGGAATTTGGTTCACAAGAAGTGTTTTGGAACCACCAGGGCGGGTTCTCGCTTGGAATACTCGCTAGCCTTCTATTTTATGTTGTTTTCTGTCTTCTATAAAAATTATGAAATAAAGTATCTCATTTCTATAATACATAAAAGAATTATGTCGCCATTTGTACCTATACATTATAATATTCTCTCATAACTCAATAAAACATATAATTCAGCGGGATAAGGTTGGCTTTAAAAACTATTAGGGTATTTGGGTAACAAAAATAATATGGCCTTTTGGCAAATTTTTATTTTTAAATGAGTTTAAAATTAAAATTTAATGTAATTATTTTAGCTATTTTAATATTGTGTAAGAAATTTTCTGAAAAATATTAGGTGGCTAAAGAGAGGTATGGAACAAATTATCTACAATCAGGTTACATGGCTGGTGTTCAATGCCGGCTTAGAGGGTGTGTCAACAGTGCATTTGCACAGGGACCCCTCAAATTTTTATCAAATTTCCTTTACAAGTTAGGGCCTAAATTTTGAAACTTTTCTTAACAACCTATATATTTTAATAAGTATTATATAAATCCTCAAAGAATAATTTTTTAGGCTCAGGATCCAATATCAAAGTGAGCCAGGCCTGTTGGTGTTAAAGATCGTCTCACTACTGGAACAAATAGCTAGTTGGAATCCTAATATCAGCACAAAATGTGTTTTATGTCCATCCACTATGGAAACTTGGATACACTTGTTTTTTTCTATTCTGATCGGTGATATGCTTTTATAATATGGTTGATGTTGAAGATCGTTTCACTACATGGAACGAATGTAACTATGTTAGGTATTTTAATATTATGTTGAAAATTTTCTAAAAAAAAAGTTTTTAATATATAAAAAAATATGTTCTCTTTGTCTAAAAAAAACAATTAAATTGTAAAAAATTAATCATTTGGCCCCGAAGGAAGTCGCACTCTTCGCCAAGCTACATAAGCCGCCCTTGACTGAAAAGATCATAAACATAGATGTTAGTGGGGAAAATCTTGTTGTTTACACGCAAAACACATAGATATGCTTTTAAAAGGTGGTTGGCTGTTCATAATAGTCTCCCTACATGGAACCGAATAAAAAGTTGGAACCCTAATATCAGCACAAAATGTGTTCTATGAACATCCACTAGGGAAACTTGGAATCACTTGTTTTTCTCTTTTCAGTACTCTGCTCAGGTGTGGAGTTCACTAATGGGAGGTATAATGCAAATGGATAGGAGATTCATCACTTAGACGTGAAAACAACGTTCTTAAATTGAGAACTAACGAAAGATGTGTA
>CAKOAT010930709.1:0-10655 GCA_932364175.1 Eruca vesicaria subsp. sativa
AAGCATATTCCTTAGGAGATAAGGATTACAACAATAAAGGGGATGATTATCCTAATCCTATAATGATTAGGATAACTACAACATATGGATAAATACAAGGGAGGATAGTGACTGATGCTTGGCCGCCTGGTATGGTACTGATGTGGTCTGGTCCATTTCCGGATATGTCCCAACCACCATCTTCATTTCTTAACACTTATAAGGTTTTGTACACCGATTAAAGATTTATTAAGTTTTATTCAATCTATTTTGTTTGTACAAATACAATAATAACTACAGATAATACAATCAACTTTTTTGTATTATAGCTAATTCAATCAATATATTATATAACATGATATAATGATCATAAATTTAAATATTATATTAAATTTATATAGAAACTTGATAATATCACTTAAAGTTAAATAATTTGTTTTATATCTAAAATACCACTTTAAATGAAACGGAGTGAATAATTAATTGGTTATTCAATTACCTTTTAAATAATATTTATTTATGATTGCATTTCCCATGTGGGATTCTTAATAAAACCATACTTAAATTCTAGCACATGTTACAATATCCATATAAGGTGAAAATCTAGTTGCTAACATCTTTTGGATCAATAAACTCGAACAAACATTTGCATTCATATAAGAATACTGTGTTTGCTTTTTGGATAATCAATTAGTTTTCAAAACATCTCAATGCCATAAACTCAAGAAGGTTAAGTTTTTGGTCCTTGGATTTGAGTAAAAAAACTTGGATCATAAGTTAACAGATGTAACAGACACGGACACTTTGGTGAACTAACAAGTTCGTTGTTACCTTTTGATTTTCCGATGAATTGAATTAATGTGTACGCCTTTTTAATAAATCAATCGCAACATATATTTTTTAACATTATGGTTTCGGTGCATCCACATCACTGAAATGTCTTTTCTTAAGCGAAACTGAACATTTTACTTCTTTGTGAAAACGATTATTCATTAAATATCATTACCACCAAAAAGAAGAAGAAAAAGAAACACCCAACTACATCATTTTTTCTTCATGGCGTAACAGTTTTATGTCATAACTCAGTAAATGCGTTTGGTTCGAAAATATTGGTTTGACTTTGACTACTATAGTAGAACACTGATCGCACACGTGCTCTGATTTTTCGTCTTCTCTGTCTTTCGGCAAAACTTGAAAATGTCAAATCTAATCTTAAGGACCACAAAGAATTTTAGACGTCATGTTTGTGTTATCACAAATCTAAAAACGGCAACCTGATTTTCACTGGCCTCAGGTAATGAAATGCTGCAAATAGCAGCGTATAGTACTATTTTTTTAACCGTTAACTACGTTACGAAATAATTTATACTATTGAGTTGCTTTCATCCGTTTGTATATAATTCAATGTGGAATAGCTCATATATATAGATATATATAGGTTCGTCTGTGTAATGCAACCCATGCAAAATGATAAATATTTGCTGTGGAAACGAAACAAGGATACATGATTTCCTAATTCCTAACTAGGGGTAGACATCCAGGCCCGGGTTACTATGGGCTAAGAATCCCATTAAAGCAAACTATTGAAGCCCATAGGTTTCATTTCCAAAGATTTTACTTTTTGTATTTGATCTAAATTTGTTTAAAAGAAATCACACATGTTGTTAATAACAAAAATCGTTTTGATAATAGGAATTTCAGGCATTCGTTTTAGGGCTGCGTATTCGGACTGGTTCTAGGTAGGATCCTTTCGGTTCCGAGTGAATCAATTATTTAGAAACTGTATTCAATGAGTACTTGGTCAACTAACGGTTGGTTTCGAATCGATTCCAACTGATTCCAGGTCGGTTCGGTTAACTTTAAACCCCAAATATCATGTTTCTATTTATTTTGTATTTTATTCTTATGATTTTTAGAAAAGAAAAATAAATATAAATCATATATGTATTAACAATATATAGGTCATTACAACAGTGTTGAAGTAGTCTAATAGTTTTTGGGTTTTATATTTCTCCTATGTATTTTTTTACATAGTATTCAGTTTAAAACAGATATCTATTCGGTTCCAAAAAAATCGAATCTAACTCGATACCTATAATTATTTACAAAATATCCAATGGGTAGAATTGCATATACCAAAACCAAACCGGTCCATATCGATCAGATCCGATTCCAGTTAAAAGTCCTAGCCCTAATTTGTTCCATCACCTTTCCTCTAATATCCAGAGTTGGCATTTAAAAGAGTGAATTGGGTAGAAATCCATAAGAAAATGGGAAATTAGGGATTTGCCATTTTTTGTGGGGAAAATAGTAATGTGTGGGGAGGAGAGATAAAGGAAGAAATAGGGTATGGAGTGAATTATAAGGTTTAGTGTGTGTATGGAGTGCAAATACTCTTTAAATTTTCCGAATTAAACAATGTCTTATGTATGTAAAAACAAAAACAAAAAACAATGTCTTATACCAAAAGATTGAAACTGGAACACAAAGAAACCAACCATTTTGTACTACCACTATATTATTATCCATTTATTTTGTTAACCATAAATTTGTTATCATAAATTCGTTTATTTCATTATCTTTATGATTAAAGATCAACAGTTTTCACCCTTTGAACTAATTATTTTTCTTACGTATATAGAATCATCAGCGTTTACAAGAAAAACTTGCTAAAGGTAAACCAAACATGCGAAAATCATATAATGTCTACTAAATATATGGACGAAGACTACAAACTTTGCGAACGAAAAGTATATATACGAACGTCATGGCCGTGAGTTTTGAATTAAAGCTATAAGTATCATGATTAATTATTATTACAATTTGAATATTGTAATCGCAAAATATTTGAGAAGATAGATCAGAATATTAAAAAGATGGTAAAAGGGATAAGCGTGGGGTCAATACCATATGGTTGTCAATTGTCAATAATTAGAATTTCAAATTTTAGAAAAAAACTTCCATGGTTTCATGTTTGGTGTGTGACATTCATGCAGACCAGAAACAGAAACTTAAACGTGCGGGACGTTAGCGTTTGAAACTGCCACAACACGCAGCCTCTCACGTGCAGACAATTAGGTTTTTTCTTTGTCATGCAAGCAACTAGTATATGAGTCATTATTTTACAGAAATCTACAAATTAGAATGATAAGTCACGGTTCAATGCACGCTGCTTAGTTTTAAGGTCATGCTGTAATTTTGGTTTTGTATACTGACTTTAGTTTTTGGCTTAGAAGTATCTTGCATGATACACGAGTTGAGGTTAGATATATAAATACTAGGGTAGGCCCGCCCTACGGGCGGATTAACAAATAATGTAAATTACTTAAAATGTAACTTATTCTTAACTTAAATTAAAACTAATTTTCATGTTTTTTATTAAAACAATTTATCTATTTATTTGACTATTTATTTTAAAAACATAAACTTATTAATTATTAAAATTTTAAGGAATATATTACTTTGCTTTTTAATGTTTTTTTAATTTAACTATTGTAATAGTTAAAGATAGTTTTTAAAAAATTGCTCGATAAGTTTAATGAAGTTATAAGTAATAACTAATAAGCAGCTCCAAGTTTAGATTACATAAAAAAATTAAAAGTGAGCATTACTATCTAAAATTATACATTTTTTGTTTGAGTATTAAATATACTATTATGATGTATGAAATAATTACGTAATCTAAATAACCCATGATTAGAGATTTAAAATAATTGATACTTGGGAATTAGCATAGTATAATTCTTACACTTTATTCTATATATAATATTTATTATATATTCTGACTTCATTTAAAATCAATTATTTATATATAACATGCTAAAGTGTTTTATAATAGTTTTGGATTATATAATATTTATTTAATCAAATTTATTATTTTCAATAAGAAGTTTGTGAACTTAAGATATTAGAAAGTAAATATATTAGTATAAGTAAATTTATTTACTATATTATTTTAATGTTTTAAAAAAAAATATATGATCTATTGTAAAATAAAAAGGCTAACCATTTTATAGTTGTTGATACATCGCATTGCAGAGGAATATCTCATAGCATTCAATGTCAGTTTGTGTTTCACGTCTAACTATGGATTTAAGAAGGCCATAAAAGGGAAGCATTTGTATCTCAGAGAGTTTCAGTTACTAAGAGTGAATACAAAGAGATGCGAGTGAAGATTAATCTGTCAAAAAATCTCTCAAAACACCATTGAAGATAATAGAGAACCAGACGATCATTTCTTGGTCGCCGCAGAACAAAGGGGAGAGAATAACCGTAAATTTCCATGTTTCGTGAAAGCATAAATAGAGTTGTTTCTGCAAGACTATCGAGCTATCTCCACATCAAACTATAAGCCCAATAAAACAAACGGAATAAGCCCATTCACACGAAATATATGACTTAATGAAACACAAAGTTTATAGAGATGGGACACGTGGTGTGTTGTTGGAACACGAATTAGTGACGTGGCACAATATGAGGGAAGGAACTCTTCTTTATAATAATAGATGCGTTACTTCAACAAATATAAGAAAAAACGAAAAAAATAAAAGCTCAATATTAAAATTGTTTTGTGCCTGATTTTTTTAACAGATGAACATTGACAAATGAAGCTGAGAATAATATTTTAGCCCCTTGTTTTCTTAATATTTTTTATTTTCTTCATTCTGTTTTTCTTATTATACCAAAATAAATTTCAAACTTGAAATATTAATGTTTCACATATATTCATATCTTCTTTTTCACTGATCAATAACAAAGAGTTAGTTATACTAAAAAGTGAATAATAATTGATTTGAACTTCACAACTACTGAATATTTAAAATAATATATTGTTGCAGTAAGGTTAATTAAGAATATACAGCATATATTTATGATCTAGATGTCAATTACCTTAATTTATCAATATTACATAATATTAACATGCTTCTAACAAATGACTTTTAGAGATTTCACACAAACGATTGATTGAGCTATAAATACATTATTTTTAAGATTAGATCAGAATTGATTACAAAATGATGGTATTTAACTATAAAAGGTAAACCGTAAACTAATAGGATGTAAACTTGTAATGAACATAAGTAGACAAGTCTAAAACTTAGTATCGAAGGGGGTCTCGCGAATAAAAGGTCCACATCATGTGTTGCTAGTTGCGGACATAAAACAACACAGAAGTGGAGGAGCAACAAAAGATGCAATATAGCCCATAGAATCTGTCCGGTCAATTGAACAAAGTGTTACATTTATTCTTTTTCCTTCTTTTGTGTACTCACTTTTTCGTTTCTTATTAGATATTATTGAGTTATGCCTAGATTTTCAAAAGATTACACAAGTGTACACACATGATATCAATTATTATCTAGCACGAAATAAGAAATAGTTTGCTCTTTTCTTTTATATGATACAAATCTATTTGCTACTAGATTTTAGTTGGTTATGTCAAGAGTTTCTAAATTACAATGTTACCACAAAACTGTTTATTTGTGATTCAAAGAGTTACAATTACCACATAATGTGTAGTTGATAACTTGATATTATTACAGAGCTTATAGCCATGATAATTCTAGGAGAAGTGGAGAGCGGCTTAAACATTTTTCTGGCAAGAAGGGTGAAATAAAATTTGACAGGCATATCTGAGCATGTATCCCTCTAATCGATATGCTATGTATAGATATGCCCGTCTCATTGTTTTTTATGGATCCTATGCAAATTCAGTTTTACTAAAACAAATAAAATAGTTTTACAAAATGTCTCCCTTTTTATAAAAAAAAATATTTTTATTTTTTTCTTCTTAAATTTGTAGCCAAAATATTATAAAAAGAATTAGACCTAGTGCAAATGCGCGTCATGCACAAAGATCTTCTAAATTTTCTAATGTGAAATGTGGACTGAAAATTAATAAACAAGAAAATGAGGAGACAATATAGAAACTTCTAAAAGTGTAGGGTTATCAAAGCTAATAAAAAAAAGCTTCCGCGTTTCCATAAATCTCAAACGTGCAAATCTCACACCATCTCGGTGCGATCGTAAAGTTGACCCAGCGATGAAACGATTGAGCGTGGACCCCACACTCCTTCTATATCTACATCCACTATCCGCAAATCCTCACCGTCCATTTCCCACACGTTATAGTATTTTTTAAACTCAGATTAATAGCTGTAGTTTAACCATTATAACGCGCCGAAAGAATTCTTTGACCAACGACCAATACTAAACGATAAATAAAACGAATTTTCTACATTTTATTACAAATCATGCTTATAATTTTTTTCCTGAAAAAGAATATATATTTTCAACTTTAGAGTGCGCTGAAATTATATTCTAATTTTGTAGTGTAGTTTTTTATAATAGCATAAAGAGAAGAAAAAAAATTATTCGATGTACGTTTTAAAGTAAAAGCTACTCGATTTATTTCATTATAATATTACAAAAAAGATATTTAAAATCCAAACACGCCCGTCAAAAAAGGAAAAGTTGACGTCAGCAAAGTTTGACTCTTTTTTTCTTCTCTTTCATCTTTTAAACCAAACCCCACGCACTCTCTCTCTCTCTCTCTCCAAAACATAAACAGACTTCTTCTCTCTCTCTAACGGAATCCTCTGAAGCTTTTAACGGAAACTCAACGGCCAATCAAAAATATGAGGAAAGACGATCTCTACATCACCGTACCAAGCTTCTTCCGATGTCCCATCTCCTTAGACGTGATGAAATCTCCGGTGAGTCTCTGCACCGGCGTCACCTACGACAGGGCTAGCATCCAGCGGTGGCTCGACGGCGGGAACAACACGTGTCCGGCGACGATGCAGATTCTTCAGAACAAGGATTTCGTACCTAACCGGACTCTTCAGCGTTTAATCGAGATTTGGTCAGACTCCGTTCGCCGGAGATCGGCGGAGTTTGCTGCTCCGACGAGAGACGAGATCGCCGACGCGATCGATAGAGTCAAGATCGAGAAGGAAGAGAGGTTTGACCGCGAGGTGTTGGCGAAGATTCTCCGGTTCGCGAGAGAATCCGACGATAACAGATCGTTTCTCGCCGGGAAAGATGACTTCGTGAAGCTTCTCGTTGATCTCATGAGCCAGGTAGATTTCAAAACCACCTCCGCCGCGAAATTGGTTACTGTTCAAGAGGCGGTTAAGATCCTTAGCACGATCCGAACCAAAATCACGGATCGGAGACGGTTTTCGAATCTGGTTTTAAATAACGGTCGAGATCGGTTAACAACGATCGTTTATTTATTTAAAACCGGGAATGTCGAATTAAAAATTGATTGCGCCGGTTTACTCGAATTTATCTCAATAGACTCCGAATCAAAGGTTTTAATCGCCGAGAGAGACGGTTTAATCGGGGAGTTAATGAAATCAATAACCGAACCGAGGTTAACCGAATCGACGTTATCTTGTTTACTCGCGATCAGCTCACCGAGGCGCGTGAAGCTCAACCTAATCCGAGAGAAGCTCGTCAACGATCTCACGAAGCTCTTAACGGATCCAACGAGCGTTTCCGTGACGGAGAAGTGTCTGAAGCTTCTCGAGAGTTTAGCGTCGACGAAAGAAGGTAGATCGGAGATCTGCGGCGGAGACGGGGAGTGTTTGAAGACGGTGGTTAAGAAGCTGATGAAAGTATCGACGGCGGCGACGGAGCACGCCGTGACGGTGCTTTGGAGCGTGTCGTATCTTTTCAAGGAGGAGAAGGCGGTTGAAGCGGTTACGAGTAGTAACGGCGTTACGAAGATTCTGTTACTGTTACAGAGCAATTGCTCTCCCGCTGTGAGGCGGATGTTAACGGATCTTCTTAAGGTCTTCAAGGTGAATTCAAGGTCTTGCCTTTCGGCTTACGACACCAAAACGACACATATCATGCCGTTTTAAATTCTTTTTTATTTTTTGCTCATTTTAGGGTTCTTAGATTTGATTTCTTGAGAAAAAAAAATATTATTGGGGAGAGAGAGAGAGTGGAACAAAGCATCAAACTGTAAACATTTTGAATTTTTGAATAGTAAATACAAACTAAAAAAAAAGATTCAATTCATTGCTCATCGAATGTACGTGTAGTCAATAATTCTCTTATTAATGTAAAGTAAAATCAAATTATTATGTTCTAGCATTTTCCAATCATATTGTTCGTATCATTGATATGAAATTGCTTTTTTTTTCTATATGCGAATTTTCATACATATATTCTGTTGGTAATAGGTCCAAGTTTGTTAAAAAGATGAATACGTCATATAGTTCCCATCGACCCACAATGTGTATCGATGTTACATGTGATTTCAATCTCGTCTTTAGAAGATTCGAATACATCACACACGACATAGACATAAGCCTATATAAGTCCTAATCATCTTTATCTTTTCCTTCATCTTGTGATATAACTTCATGCGTTGTAGTCCATATATATAAAATCTCGAATACACACTACTACACTCACTATAGTTTTTGAACCGACCAACTATCCATCTCCAATGAAAAACCATGGTTTTGATTTTATCCTTGGACATACTTAACCATCCTATCAAGGGAGACTTCTAGAGATTTTACGAATATACGTATTTGACTATTAATTGTAATGATACTACTATTTTATAAAAGAAAGTGTAGATAAGTTTAAAGGCTGAGATGGTCTCGAGGGAACCCATGAATGAGCTGGCTCCGGACCACTTATATTGAATACGAAAAGTAAACTACTTAGATGTACATTGTTTTCTCCATATTGACTACATGCGTGGAACTAACTTTGGTGTGCGTTTTGGACTTATATTTAAGTGTTGTTATTTTTTATACGATGCCTAGAAAAGATACATTTGATTAATTGTAAACTCTTTCCACTAGTCCAACTTTGAGACCTTGCCTTTGACTCAGAACTTGAATGAGAGACCAGAGTCGACGACAAACCGCCCACAAAGTATGAAATTCGGGATCTCTGTTTTGTTTTTGGCCATAGGAAAAGTCGTGGACAAAGATTTTATAAAATGCGTGAAAGTTAGATACTCGACTACTAAACCATTTTGAATTTGATTGGTAACTATAGGTGTATAAAGAATTCAACTAGATGGTACTATTTTTCTTTGGTGATTGGAAAGAAATACATTTGGATTTAAAAATACGGTTTGATTGAACCAGTGGACTGTACATGATTATAATCTTTGGGTGATGGAACTAAATATATTTTAGTCATTACAAAATTACCACCAGTTAAATTTACAACACTTTCGGGTTAGTTCACTCTGTAACACTAGATACATTTTTCTCCGTATTAACCGGATCAACCGATAGAATTTATCCAAAAAAACGATCAGTTAGATTTGTAGACCTTATAATTTTCAAGTGAACTGTTTTGGTTAATCATCAAATCATTTTACTCCGCCACTCGGTTAGCACCACACCTCGAACTACTACCACACTTAAAAAATGTTAGCATCCAAAACATTCACTATGATGATTGCTGTACTGCCTAGGCTTTTGGGTTTGGATCAACTTTTTCAAATTTTGATTCTGTTTTGTAACATTTTCTAGGTTTCGTAATAGTAAATTTGTAAGTAGGAATCAAGATCAGATATAACACATCATAAAATTCACAAAGTAAACTATATATGTTTTTTTTTTTATAACACTGAGCAATGAACAAAGTTTGAAGACAAACAAATGTGTAGGACTAAAAAACATAAAAATGAGATGTCAGTAGACACCATCATAACAACAGAAGAAAAAAGAAGCAAGTTTTACCAACACCCTTACTCATTTTGCCTCCAAAACTAGAAGGTGAACTAGCCATGATGGAGCGTTCCGAGCGATGTACGACTGGTGGCGCCTATCTCGAGTGACACTGAAAGCAATGGCCGTTGCTGCTTCATTACGCTCCGGAACAGTATGATCGAGACTCCATGAATCTATACGTGATAGAAGCCAGAGAATGCTGTGGCGGATGTGGCTGAGGTTAGGGTGTGCAGTTGGATTTGTCATAGCGTCATGTAAGCACTCCGAAGAAGTCTCAAAACTAATGTTCGAGAAGTGTAGATTGTGCAAACATTCCACTGCCCAAAAAAGAGCCCATAGGTCTGCCTCGATCTTCGTGCGCATGTAGGAATAAGACCGACGGCTATGCATAAGCGTGGCTCCGTTTTCGTCGCGAAGAATCCATGATGCACCACTCGGCTGATTTGAGTCAATCCATGAGGATCCCACATTACATTTTAGGGATCCATTAGGGGGTTTCCTCCATCGAACCTTATCTATGACCATATCATCCACTTGGTCTGACAAGCCCGTGAATGTATCATACCATGTTAGTTCTTCTTCATATGCCCTCCTAGCAATAAAAGAAGAATCTAAAACCTTATTCTTAAAAACAAAGGAGTTCCGAGCTTTCCATATTTCCCATAGTAACCATGGGAAAACTTTTTGTGTATGGATATCCAAAGAGGCGCTCCTTGCAATTTTGAGTAAATGGACAAAATTTAAGAATGTAGAATTCCTAAAAAAACCTCCTAAAGGAACCGGAACATTAGCTTGATTCCATATGTCACGTGCTTTAACACATGTGAATAAAACATGACAGATAGTCTCGTCTTCATTTCCGCAAACTGGACAAGTTGGATCTATCGGAATACCCCGAGTATTCAGACGTTGCTTAACCGCTAACGCACCTGATAGCGCCCGCCACATAAAATGCTTTAT
>CAKOAT010930709.1:12203-77817 GCA_932364175.1 Eruca vesicaria subsp. sativa
AAAGATATCTTTGAGCATCAAAATTTTATTTCTAATTCGTTTCCCCTTCACCACATTATGGAAATATGTGGTATTTCTATCCCCTTCCCTTAACCATTCTTCTCTACTTTTTTGTCTCCAAAAAATCTCTTCTTCCCTATAAGCCGCTGCCAATTCTTGTCTTAATCTTCTCATCAACCCATGAACAGGAAATTGTTTTGAACTTTCTTTATCTAAATCACACTGCAACCGATCGATTCTATTTTTTGAATTCCAATCATTAGCCTTTTTAAGCTTAGACAATTCCGTCCTACACCGAGCAATGCGATCAAGAACCGATAAATTTGAGTCTATGTTCTCAGCATCCCATCCTCGGATAATGGCCTCATTAACCCCTCTTTTTCCAAATAAACGTTTGTCAAAATAAAACCGTCCCCTCTGTACTATCTCCGGCTCAAATGCAAACTCTACACGTAAGGGGCGGTGATCAGAGGGCCACATACTCATATATTCAGTGGATGATTGAGGAAAAAGACGAAACCATTCCGCGTTACCAAATGTCCTGTCAAGACGGCATTGTACCCAATGGTGGTCCCGCGTACCAGCCCATGACAGGGAATTTCCGGTAGATCGCATTTCTCTAATTTTACATGCTTCAGCCATATTCCGGAAGTCAAAAAAGGTGGTTTCATCTCGAATGGCCCCCCCTAATTTTTCGTTATTATTCATTAGTTCGTTAAAATCACCCACCAAGACCCATGCTTCATCTCTACTCACCCCAATATCTATTAGTTTATCCCAGACTAATCGTCTTCTTCCTCTAACTGGATCCCCATATACACATGATAAGAAAAAAACCAGTGAACCCATTGTGATTTTAAGATCAATAATCCTATTATCACTATACAGAATTTCCACTATGTACGACCCCTTCCACATTAGAGCTAATCCACCACTCCGTCCAGCGGGTTCTACCGTGTGTAAATGATCATAGCCCAGACTAGATTTTAAAGCATCCATATAAGCAAATTTCTGTTTCGTCTCCATAAGAAATAGAAAATCCGGGAAATACTGACGACGAAAATCCCGAATTCGTTGAACCGTATCCGAATTACCAGCACCTCTGCAATTCCAACTTAAAATACTCATAATAAATAGTTTTTCTAAATTTTTTAACGAACCCCATATTAAAGCATTCAAAAGAACACCGACCTATTAATTTATATAAAAACCAACACATATTATAAAGAGACCCACGCATTTGTTCAAACCCGAATAGTAGCTTCGAATGCTCATAATAATCAGAGAGTGTAATCCATAAACCATTCATTATCCATAACGAGGTTATCTTTAGATATAGACTTTTCATTATAAAACAATTGGTATCTATAAAGACCAATTTGACTATCTGTACACGACACACCGTACACTCATTTATCACCCATAAGCAAACTATTTTTCCAATTCGATAGTGCTCCATAATTTTACTAAACCTTTTCCAAAGCTCCTTTAGAAATGTAGGCATATTATCCCAAAGTTTATTAAAGTCAAGCCGAAGGAAAAGTAATGTCACCGTACGGTAAAAACCTTTGTCGAGTATTCTAATAAGAATACTGACAGCCACAAGCTTTGATTCTTTTGAAGACATCAAGCAAACAAAACCGACAACCAAACCTTCCAAGTAATGAGTTTTGATGAAGCTTGTATAACCAAATTCCAGACCTAGTCTGGAATGAATAAACCCACATATACCATAGCACAACCAACAACTCCAAGCATAGAAAGCATATAGAATCAAGTAGACTGAAACAGAGCAAAAATGATAACAAAAATCCAGAGCATGCACCTCCAAAGACCATGAACCAGTAGAACCATAAACCATAAATTCCCATACAAACCAAGAATCATAAAGGAAATGAGAAACCATTTTATTAATTGAGTTAAATAAGCTCTCAAAGGGCATTACCCTAAAGACTTGAACCAGCCACAAAACATAACAACAACAGCAATTGCTTAAAAATGGTGCAAAAGAAACGAAATTATCAAAGTAGGATTTTAAAAATCCAAAAGTATTATAACAAATCCTTCTACTCTTCCGAAACTTACCACGAACAAGATCATTATACATTATCAACCTTTGCAAAGACAAAATCAAATTTCGAAATATCCAATAGGAGAAAGATGCATTTTTATTCCTCATACACAATAGACAAACCCATCTTGTTCCATTCCATACCAACATGTCACATTCCAAATTCTTTGAGAATGACCAGATTCGAACCAGAAAACCAGTATCCGTGATCCCAAAGCTTCCATTGAAACTTCCCTTATGGGGAAAGCCTCCCAAAATCTTCACTTGCTGGTAGGCCATAGATAAAAACCTCCAAAGGCCCTGCATCAAACACTTACATAACCATAATATTATCAACCCTTTATATAAACTAAATAAATACCGGCTCAAACCATTATCATTACAAAGTGAAGAAATCACTATTTTACAGAGAGGACGTAGTCCTAACAACCAGAAGAGATCCCTAATGCCATTACTACCTAGCCTCTGGTTACTACACGATTGTAGAGGATCCATCAACTGATCCCATACAAGATGAGATAGCACCTGCAGAAGACAAGTATTTATTCCCAGAGAACAACCAGAAACAAAAGAGACAGACCGATGCCTATATCTCACAGAAATAAACAACAACATATCATGTCCCCATTGAAGAAGTACCAAACCACCAAATTCCTTAATACCGAGCCTAAAAAACCAAGCACTCCAAATCATGGTTCCATAAATTCCAGCAACCTGTGATGACCAATTTTGGAACGAGGATTGGACCCTTGAACAATTGTCAAAACCTTGTCCTAACCACCAGTGTCTCACATGTATGACACAAAGAAGTGACACTTGCAAACCATTGTTACAAACGAGCCTCCCCTTTGTACCTTCCAAAACCTGTATCTTCCCTATCAGAGAACGTATCTCACCATAAGTCGGAGTGAAATTCCCAATCCCCGCGGATCTCGTCATCTCCCAATCCCGATTTGGTTTCCCAAGAGCCTGAGAAACCCTTTTCCCCGAAATCTCTCTTTGAGATTCCCTTTTCCCCGAAATCTCTCTTTGAGATCCTAGCAATAGTATCCAATCAAGATCCCCAGGTCCCCGCTTCCATCTGCGAAAGTGAATCCCTGGCTCCCATCGTCGATCCATAAAACCTAACGACGATGAATTGTAAACTATATATGTTCGGATTAGGATTATTTCAGATCGATTCGAATATACCAAAATAAAATCTAAAATTTTCAAAATATAAAAAATAGATACTTATTTATATAGAATTGAAAATTTTATTATTTTAAATTTAAATATTTATTGTTAGATATCAAATCAAAAATATAAAATTGAATAGCTAGAGTACATATTTATGTTTTAAATATTTATATTGTATATAATTTGTATATTCAGATCGATTTCTTTGAAATATTTTTTAGATTACCTATTCAAGTTTAGTTAATAACACTTCTGATTAAGATATGGTATATAACACCTTACAAATCCATTCAGTTATTTATACATTTCGTACCAGATATGAATCGTTTTTTTTTCAGTTTGGATTCGGTTCTGCCCAACCCTAATTGTACAAAGTACAAACTATTCCTATAAAATTTACCAATTTTAAGACTGACGGGCCAAATTTTCCCAACCGGTTTAGGAAATGGGTCATCATGAAGCCGCGTTATTATTACACTGGGCTAAAATTTAAAAATTAGAAAAGCTCGGCCCTCTAAAGGGGCAACACTCAACAACATACGAGCTGGGTTTCGTCTTCTTCCCGATAGCATTTTCCAATCGCTTTGCCGTCGCAGAAATGACGAAGCTCAGGAAGCTCGACCGGCTAACGGTCACTGTATGTCCATGCTCAGATTTCTTTTCCTAGTAGAAACACTCAATAACTATCCTCTCATTTCTTAGAACGTTTCTTAATATAAAATGTCTCTCAATTGATCAAGAGTGTGGTTCTCTCTTTTTGTTTACTATCCAAATCATATCAGGACGCTGGTTTCTAAATTGGTAAAAGACGAGCGTATTAAGACCACTGTCACACTTGTACTAATTCCTTGTGTATGATTTGCGGTTTATATAGTCTGCTACTGAGAATCTTGGATTTCTTACCTATGTAAAGGTGCATTGTTTTGTCTTAAAAATGTTTCTCATTATTTAGTATACACAATATTAGATCTCTTTTTGGCTGATGAGATGATTTAATTACAGGGCTCACTCGATGCAGCACGCTGCTAGGTTTGTTAGAGGAGATGATGTAATTCACAAGATTTTCACAGAGTTGGCTTATCAATACAAGTTAATCTTCGCTTTTCTTTTTGCTTTTTTTTTTTCTAAATAAAAAAAAATCTCCGAAGTACTCTGTTTCATGAGCTCTGTCTTATGTGTTAAAACAGAGATAGAGCTGGTGGATACACAAGAATGCCCCTCACTCGCATACAAGTTGGTGATGCTGCTGCACCAATGGCCTATTATCGAGTAACCATATCTCTTTTTCTTCACCCCCATGTTGTCGTCTCTCCTTCAAACCCATATTTAATAGTCTTCAACAACTCAGAAAAAATATGATAATGTTACATATCCTTTGATATTTTTAACACTTCACAATGACATCTCTCCTCTTCTGTTCAAAAACACTCCCTCACAAAAATGATAAATTTTTTAGTGATACCACTTAGAAAAATATGATAAGATGTTAATATATGCTTTTAACATTTTTTAATAAAGTTACAATAAACGATATCTCTCCTCTTCCGTTCAAAAAATTCCTAAAACACACACCCCACTCTCCTTTACAACATTCAAGCAGACTTCGAAGAAGCCCACTCATCAGCCTGAATAAAACTAGCCACCGAGTAAACATCAACATGCTTCTCAGGTATCTCACTACTCCATGGAACCCTCTTCGACCTAACCGACCCCGGACCCGTATTCTTATACTCCCCATAATACAAAGTCTTCAACGCAAAGTCCCCATCCCAAGGACTCCATCCCTCGGGACTAATCAAAGACTCAAGGTTACAGTTTACAAACACTGTCCTCGAAAACTCCTTCCATGGCCTTCCTAAATAGTTAGTATGCCCCTTGGGGTTAGCTTGAAACTCCTTCATGTACTCCTCTGTTCCGTTAATCGAACAGTTCAAGAACACAAACCCCGTGGACTGCGCCGCGTCGATCCTCCCGTGTGCTGTGATTGCGTTGTTTGCGCCACCTCCTTGGTCTAGTTTTGAGTTTTTTGAAGCGATTAAGATGTTGCAGTCTTGGAATACAGCTGCTGAGTTACCGAATATGAAGTCCACGTTGCCTTGGATACGGCATTGTTTGTAGAATTGACGGAGAGAGTGTGAGTAAACTGTGTCTTGGTTGCCAAGAAACTCGCAGTTTTCGAGTATTGAGTAATCGCTGTCTGACCTAAACGCAACCGCTTGGTGCGCGTCTGCTCCCGCCGTGTTCTCTATGGTTAAATCACGTGCCATGAATCCATCACCAAGAACTCCTACCCAAACAACCAAACACTTGTAAGTTGTAATCAGTTAATGTTCAAGAAACGGCTAGGCAACCGTTAGTTATGCGTTTTAATTGATTAAGAGAATATTTATACCGATATTTGAACGCCTAAATCAATATTTAAAATAATGTTTCTAGAAAACATGTCGGTCTAAGTGGAGCCTAGACGCCCCTCCAAGACGGCAAATCTGTTACGAACAAAAATATTTTTCAAAAAAATCATTCTAAGTGTTAAAAAAAACTCGGTCTAGTCGCGCGCCTAACCAATAATCCTCTATAAAACGCTTAACAACCATCTAGAGATTCTTATAACATTGGTTCGATCTAACAGTTACACGGATGCCTAAACCGATTTTTAGAACAGTGCTGTAATGATCTAACATGTCCAAATCTTACAAGACTAACGTCTAATATAAAACTCACCGACAGTTGCAGAGTTAAACGTTGTCATCCCTGGTTGCCCTACATTAGCCGAACCCGTGATTACCGTTTTACCCATACCATCTCCGATAAACACCACGTTCTTTTTCTCAAACGGAACCCTAACCGTCTCCTCATACACACCTTCCTTAATCCGTATCACAAACTTAACGGTTCCGTTAGTTGCCGGCGCGGCATCAACAGCTTCCTGCACCGTCTTATAACCACACCCTTTCCCACATACCGTCACATCTTCCTTTAAACCCGACGGAAACCCCAAACTAGCATCCTCAACCGTACCGGAACCCGGTTTAATCTTCTCCCAGAACCCGTCACGTTCCGTAGCCGGAGGGATCCACGAAGCCACGTCGTCTCCGAAACTATCGAACGACACCATCATGCTCAACGCTGTTCCCGTGAGTTTCACGAGATCGCCGAGGAACGTGATGGTGTCGACGACTTGTTTCGTGTCGTTGACGGTTTTTAGACCTGCCCAGCAGTCGTACTGGTACGCGAGGGCCGCGCTCATCCAAGCTCGGCCCTCTTTGATCCCTCCGTTGTTGTTGCTGCTACCAGCAGCAACAACGGTGGAGGTTGATTCGGTGCGGTGCTGGGAGTAAGAGAGGATCTCTAAGCAGATGGTGGCGATGTTTGTGCGATTTTTATTCCCCGCGGAGTTGTCTAGGATGGATTTGATCTGGGACTGCCCGGACTTGAGGGTATCCGAGGAGAGGGAGATAGCGGAGTGGATAATCTGGACCGGTTTAGGATCAGGAGGGACTAAACCGGGTTTAGAGAGGGAGGAGAAGCAGTGGTCTGGGAAACTGGTGGCCTTGCAGGCGAGACGGATCTGAGCAATGGGAGGAGAGGAAGGAGGGGAAGGAATCTTGGGCACGGCGGAGGAAGGTGGTTGGTTTGGTACCTTGTGGGAGGATTTGGAGACGGTGGAGTAGATGATGAGGGTTAAAAGGAGGAGAAGGATGGCGGAGACGGCGATGATGATGAGGATTAAGTTACGAGGAGGGAGGTTTTTACGGTGGGGTTTTACGGCGGAGGAAGCGAACGGAGTGGAGGAGGAGGTGGAGATGGAGCGCGGGAGTTTCGGAGAATCCATTGAAGGGAGAGATAGATAAAAAAAAATATTTTTTTTATAACTGTTGTGTATCTAAAAGATACAGATATTTATCAAATAATTGAAATCTGAGTGAGAGAAAGGATGAGATTTAGGATGGAGACCAATGACAATTAAAGATGTCGGGAGTTTCTGGGTTTTGTTTTTTCCTGTTTTAACTTTTCTTTTTTTTTACGGTTATTAGTGAGAAAAGGGTTTAGCAATTAAAATTAGGGTAAAATATGTTTTTTTTACCGGTTATTTTCGTCAGTTATAATTTTAGCTTAATCAAAATTAAACGGACCGGACTGTAAAGAACTTAAAGTCAGTTAATCTATTTCTAGAGTTTAAGAATTATTGTGGCAGCAATATAAAGTTTGGGCCCAGCAGGCCCATTTGCGTTTTCAACACTACACTTTTTTTTTCGTTTCAAATCCCAAAACCTCTCATCTCAACATGGTTAGCTTAACGCGAACCAATGGACTTATGAAACTGTGATCTAAGGCGTGTTTTAAGAGAAGTAAGACTCCTAGATGTATTCATGATGATGGCCTATAAGAAAGATAATAGTAACAGTAAAAAACATATGGAAACAAAGGGCAGTGTTCGTACAGCAGCAGTTAGGGGTCAATAGCCATCGGTGTGATGCGTTTCCTCGCTGGTTTATTTGAGACAGGTGTGTTAACTTTGCTCTGCAGTGGCTGTTTCTCTTCCTCTGGTTTTGTTTCCATCATTACTTCATCTGTTTTCTGCCTCTCTTCACTTGTAACTTTGCTAGGCATTGGCTTTTCTTTATCTTCGTCATGTTTACTTCTCTTGTCTGGTGTTGTTTCGGTCATTATCTCATCGGTTTTCTCTAAAACATGATTTTTCTCTTCTCCATCCACAGGTTTCTTTTCAACTGCAATTAATAATGAGTCAGTCCAGTTCTGGGACGTAGAAGAGAGTTAAACACTCCTAAGGGCAAACCTGTTGAGATGGAAACAGGCTCTCCTAGTTCGTTATCCTCAAATTCAACAAGTGTGCAATAACCATCTTGTGAGGACACTGCTAGGTACGAGGCAGTTGGTGACCTATTTAGAACAAAATATATGATCATTGCTCACATTAGAGAACCATGAAGCTTTTGAGGACTATTCAGATCTAATTATTTACCATGTTATATCAGTTATTGCAGCGTAGTGGAGACCTGCCAAGACTGCAATAGGAGCCACACACTCCGTGTCATATATGTACACCGAATTTAAAGTTGCAATGGCAAAGACAATACGGTAAGGAAGCTTGAAGAAACCTTCTTCTGCATGATCACCAAAATGAGAATATTAAGGAAAAGATTTACATTTCAATTGCCTTTATTTTCTACATTAGAAACTGAAACAAGAATCATAAGAAACATAATATGTACCAGAACTTGAACCCCGGAGTTTGAATGTAACTGGACAAAACCGAACCACTACAACCGGTTTATTAGCACCTGGAAGCTGCAGTGCAGGTCTGCGCGCAAGGAGGAGAAAAAAAAATCGAGATGAGCGCGTGTGAGACGTTGTACTGCTTTTTCTAATTTCACCATACATAAGCTCAAGCATTTACAGCTTCAGATGTGGTTATCTTACCTTGAAAGGTCCTTCCTAGAAAAGACATATGTAGCATTTACAGCTTCAGATGTAGGTGAAAGCTTGAAAGAGCCTGCAAATGAAATACAGTGATGATGAAAACACAATTAATCTCCGGATAAAATGTATGATGATTGATGACTAAGAAGGACTGGTTTTTTAGGGATAATTACCTGATGGAATGAGTAAAAACGATCCATCAGGTGACCATGACAATCTTCGGAAGAAAGAAGGTAATGTCTCATCATGAAAGAGATGCGTTTTCACTGTCTGCATATCACGGTCATTGTGAAATCAAGCATACTGTATCTTGGCAACGAATCATGAAGAATATCTTCTTTCTCTCTTACCTTAGTGTCATCTCCTCGTTGCTGATCTGCTTTTGTGATAACATGCTGACAAACATAGTTCGTTTTTTCACCGCTTTTACTCTTTGCTTGAGGCTTATTGACATATATCCGGCATGTTCTGTCCGAGCTAAGAGAGGCAACGTACTTTGACAAGGGGTCCCATGCAACACCTTGAACATAATGACAGTGGGCATCCAGTATCTGATGTACAGAACCTTGTAGCAGAAAAAGGGAAATATAAGAAACAGAGAATCTGGAAGCAACATGAAAAATGGTTTTGTCTCCTCTTTTTATTGTTCTCACCTTTGTTAACGTCCCATATAATGCAAGAGTTGTCCACTGAGCCAGAAATCAGAAAAGCATCATCAGGAGACCACTGAAGATCCAGGACATCCTTTCGATGGAATCTAGCAAGGTAAAACAAAAGTCAAACATAATTCTCCTTGCCTACATTTCTACTCCAGAGATAATAAACTAAATGTATGCTTTCCAGTATAGTGTGTCTAGACAACAACATTCGAATGAGTCCATGAAAGTTTCATAAGCTTTCCACTATGTGACTAGCCTACAGAAACACTTTAACCTATTGATAGCAGCAACAATACTGAAACTGGTTCTCACTAGTCTAAAACTTAACTGATTAATAATCATAACAGCGTAGCTTATTATTCAGATGAAAAGACTCACGATAACGACTTATGAACTTTCCAGGGATTGGTTTCACTAGGATGCCACTTCCATAAGATAAGCTCGCCTCCTGCATTATAACGAAAACAATACTGCACAATTGGTTACACTAAGCATTCAAAATATGCAAAAACACACTCGAAAGTGTTTAGAGTCGTACCGTCTGCTCCAGAGGCAAGCAGTTCCCCTGCAAATCATCATACACTAGAGATAAGCATACACACAAAAACATGATCACGGCTCAATAGCATCTCTGATAACACAAAGCTTGATTAATTACTACCATTACTAAAGAAACAAAAGTACTCACCAGAGTGAGAGAAACGAATGGTATTAACAGCACATCCATGGTAAGTAAGGCTGCTCTGGTAAGATACACTAGGAACCTTCTTCTCCGCTTGACCAGAGTTTAATAACCATAGCTGAATTAAAAAATATATATATATATTAGTCACCAATTACATTCCTGATCCTCTATTATCCATTAAACCCAAAGATCACACGCTCAAAAAGCTCAATTTAGTCAACAATGAATCACCAATTACATTCCTTATCCTCTAAAATCCATTAAACCTAATTCGAACATCACACGCTCAAAAAAGCTTACGACTTTCGAACATTCAAGCGAAACCCACATCCCCAATTGCATTAAATCGAATTAATTTCTGAAAAATTGCGTTACCTTGATATCGTAATCGGCTCCGGCGGTGGCGAGTAAACCGGAAACCGGATGAAAATCGAGGGTTAGCACAGGCTTCCCGTCGTGCCAGCTGATCTGAATCGTTCCTCCTTTCATCTCGATGGTAACGGAGAATGATACCCAGATTCGTCGCCGATTTGTTTTCTCGAGAAAAATTAGGGTTTATGGTGGTACTAAATTGGACTGTCACTCTGGCGCGTCTTTTGGGCGCGAAAAAAATATATTTTACGTGGCAAAATTACTATTTTGTCCCACCGACTAAAAACCCGGTTAACCCTGACCGGTTGAATTATTAAGTCAATTAAATTATATGGTCGTTGACCTACCAAGACATTCACACTTGACTAGTGTATATAAAACTGTTTCCACGTAAAAAAAAAATTTTATTAATAAATATCCAAAAAAAAGTAACACGTCTTTTGCTTTTAATTCGCAGATCAATCGACATCGTCTGAAAAAGTAGTGATAGTAGTAGTTATGACTTATGTGGTCGATCGATCATTGTTCATCTTTTATTTTTTTTGTTATGCATAGACTACGTTAGCTTTCCTTCTTTATGTAATATACTTTTAAAACCTTATCGCAATTTTTGAAAAAAGTTTTCAACATATTCGATAACACGTATAATGCATATTGATAAAGCAAAAGTTACATATATAGAACCGGTCCAGTTAATATTCCATCATATCAAATATTCTGCTTTCCCAAGTCATTAAGCCTTTTCTCCCAAATCTTTGGCACGACTTAAGGTTTTTAATAATGTTAATATTCAGATGATGATCTCTTAAACATTGTTCTGTTTAAAGCAAATGAGAAGAACGATAAAGTAAATATATTAAAACTTACAAATTCCAAATTTAGTAGAGGTTTATAATTACCATAAGCTCAATTACAAACATAGATTTTGCCATTTTAGCAAAGTTTTTTTCTAAAAGGAAATTAATACAACAATAATCATTCAGCAAGCCGATCAAGAATCCCGGAGACAACACCACAAATACGTTTCAAACTCACTTCACGCCGGCGAATCTCCCTCGGATAAACCAAACCTTTAGCTCGCCGGAAAATATTCCGACAAACGTTAGGATAATCCTGCGCCGCCAACACATGCATGTAAGCATAGTCATAAGCTTCATCATCAAGATCTTGAGCCGTTAGCCGAAGTGAATCAGCTGCGAGAGCATACTTGTCTGAGCAATCTTTTAAGACCTTCTTGAGAACGGCGTCGTCTGTGGCGGCGGCTGTATGGTTTCCGGCTATGTAAGTGGCGGTTGCGGTGGCGCTTTTCATACCAACGTCGACCATAATGGCGGCTAGGCCTTTTGTGTCGGCAGTGGGGCTTCTTGGGTCGGATTTGAGAGCTGAGACGCAGAGGTGATAGTTGTTTGTAGTTTTGCAAGTTGTTTCGATTGTGGTTGTGTTGGATTTGACTGAGAGTAGGGTTGATGATAGGATAACGAGGAGGAAGATGGGAGAAGTGGACTTAGCCATTTCGAGGAGAGGATTTTGAACAAACGTTTATGGAGAGATATGTAAATAAATATGATTCTTGTCTTATATCCTGAGCAGTTTCTTTAAATACGTATTTTAAATAAATAAACGATAGTATATTGTTTTTAGTTGGTAATCACGAAAAGATATACTAGAGTTAATGTGTTAATTCTGTTTTAGTCAGGTTACTATAAATAATATAACGTGTTAACATGTGATAAACTGAGTAGGAATGGGTTATATATACTTTTA
This sequence comes from Eruca vesicaria subsp. sativa, assembly GCA_932364175.1. Lineage (NCBI taxonomy): Eukaryota > Viridiplantae > Streptophyta > Magnoliopsida > Brassicales > Brassicaceae > Eruca > Eruca vesicaria. The sequence continues at coordinate 24,376 of CAKOAT010930709.1, forward strand.
ATCTTTCTTCATCTGAAAGTACTATAAGCCTGACTATAATAAATATATAGAAAACAAAGTAGTTTTGTACTAAATGCAATTTTAATTAAAGTTTACTATACAGGGAATGTAAAGTGCCAATGCGAATTTCTTTTTTTTTTTTATCAACATGGTGGGCGAATCTATCGATCATAAATTCAAAGACATGATGATGAGTTGTGTGTTGGTTTTTGCATCTTGGAACTTTGCGAGAGTGTTGATCTGTGAATCATGTGATTAATACGAATCAGAAAGCCTTGTTTGGTTGTATCCCTTTCACGACAAAAAACTCTTATCTGTCACTTGTTTAGCTCTTATCTTAAAAACTGTTTAGCCCACATTTGCTCTTACTTTTTTTAAAAAATAAAATTATTTATACATGGCATCGCACCGTAATTTTGAAAACCTGACCCTGTTGAAGACATAACTAGAGTTAAACCTAAGTTCGACAATTTTAAATGTCGATTAATGTATAATCATATCCTAATAAAGCTAAATAATTATAAGAAGTCCGGCCTATATTATTAAACTCTAATGAGTTCGTCACCCGTTGAGAAAAAAAAATCCTAAGCGAGTATTATTACTACACAGAGTGTACGTCGACGTTGCTTTTCTGTTCAGTATCTTGAGATCTAGGGTTTTAGCGATTGACCTTTGTTTACTGTATTTCGCAGAACTCTGTATTGGTTATAGCCTATAGGTGAGACGACTAGCTTGAAGATGTCACGACACCAGAAACGGAAGATTGAGGAGACACATATAGATGTAAGGGGTTTTAAAGACACATTGGTGAGCGGTTAATGATTTGTGTTCGCTGTTGTTGGGGTTGTAGTTCTGTAATATTGCATCTTTCTGTTAATTTTGAATACTTTGAGTTTTCATACGTGTATTTCTGTTTCTTACCAATTTTGCGTCAGCATGCAAAGGAAATTTTGATCTGAAGCATCCTCCGAGGGATGAAATCTATCGAAGCTCTACCTTGTCGATATTTGAGGTAAGCATCGAATCAGTACCTTGCCATTTTAGTAAGCATTGAATCAGTACCTTGCTTGACAAGTTTAAAATATGTATAGATTGCAATACTTGACGTTGGGTGTACGTACGTAGTTAGGTAAAGAGAAAAGAAATGGTATCCAATGGATGGATATATAAAGACATCAGCCTAGGTTTCAAGTTAAAATAACCAAACTTTAATTATCAATATCTGTAACCTTCAAACATCCTTTTGACTTTAGTAGCCATGAGTTCCCTCGGCCATCCTCCACTTTCCCGTCTCATATGTCCTGCCGAAAGAACCAAACACAATCAAGAACTTTCTTGGAAGGGAGTTGATGGGGTTTTTTTTCTTGTACTCGACAACTACTACATTTTGAGCGGTGAAGACGACGACTCTTCCTATTCTCACCATCTTTACCCTTTATTTTGGTGCAACAACAAAGAATCAAAAGAAAAGTTCCGGTTCTCCTGCGGTGCTTGCCGATGTCTAACAAGCGGTACAGACTATTACTTTTGCAATGAATGTGACGAAAGTTACCACAAAGAATGTGTCGAGTCTCCGCCTATAATGGAATCCGTTTTTCATCCCAAACACCATCTCCAACTTGTCAGGTTTGTTGGTTTGTCTACAGAATCAACTTGTGGTTCTTGTGAAGCAGTTCTTTCAAAATTGTTCTATCATTGTTCTATTTGTAATTTTAGTATTGATTTAGTTTGTGCCACAAAACCAACAGTCATAAACTATAAAAAAGTGCATGAGCATCTCCTCAACTACTTTCCTAGAGAAACCAGCTTAGCATGTGACGTCTGTGGGGTAATTGATAGCAAGTATTTGATCTACGTGTGCCTTCAGTGTGGTTTTATTGTCCATAAAAATTGCATTTACTTACCGTTTGTCATAAGAATATCCCGTCACGAGCACCGTCTCTCTCTTACATATTCTTCATCTAACAAGAAATTGTCTTGTGGAGTTTGTCGTCAAAAGATTAATGAAAACTATGGACAATACATTTGCATCAAAGGTTGCAACTATGTAGTGCATCCTAAATGTGGTACTCGGATGGGTGTGTGGGATCTTAAGGATCTTGAAGAAGAACCAGAAGAAGTATATGAAAATCTCAACTCGTATGAAGTGATAGGTGCTGGAGTTATACAGCATTTCAGCCATTCACATAGACTAAAATATGTAAAAGAGACAAGCAACATATTGTATGATGAAAAAACGAAATGTCATGCATGCATACTTCCTGTTTATGATGGCGATATTTACAAATGTATGGACTCCATGTGTGGTTTTCTACTCCATGAAGCATGTGCAAATCTTCCTCGAAAGAAAGATCATATGGCACATCCTTTTCAACTCATTCTGAAAGTAAGTGATACCGAAACTTATTTCATTTGTAAATATTGTAGGCGTTATTTACGTGGTTTCAGATACGAGTGTTGCAGATTGGGTAGACATATGATTATAGATGTCCGCTGTGCTGCAATATCCGAGCCATTCAACCATCAATGTCACATACATCCCTTGTTCCTAACAAATGAAATTCAAGTTTATAAAACATGCTCTATGTGTGGAAAAGAAGTAACTCCACCTTTAAACTGCAGCGAATGTGACTTTGTTTCTTGCTTCCGCTGTGCCACATTCCCATTTAAAGTTAGGTACGAGCATGATGAGCATTTTCTCACCCTTTCTTATGAAGAAATTGAAAGTCCCTATTGGTGTGAGGTTTGTGAAGAAGTAATAGCTTCATCAAAATGGCTTTATACATGTAATGAATGTGGAGTCACACTCCATATCGAGTGTTTATTAGGGAAGGATGTACCTTATATCAATTATTCTCTCGATATATTTCTAATCGGAAATTACAATAAGAATAGGGTTACTATAGTTCCGAACTATGGTCTCAGCCGTCCCATCTGCGATAGATGTGGAAGACGTTGCAAAGATAAACAAATACTCGAATGTGATGGAAGAAGACTTTGTTCCTACGAGGAGCTAGGCTGGCCTTTTAAGCCTCTTTTCCTTGACTTCCAAATGCCTCTAATTTTTATGCATTGATGTATCATCAATTAGGTTGTATAATAGTACTTCTTTTACTTGTAATATTATGTATATGCAATCAATGAAATTCTCTCTATATAGAAGTAAGAAGTTGTCAAATTAACAGCCTTCATATTTTTTTATAAATTGGGGAATCCCAAGGAACATTTGAGAATTATAATTAATTATGATTAAGCTGACTATAAATGGGTGTAATGATACATAACAAAGTGAACACAGTCATTCAAAGCAAAATAAAAATAAAAAGCTGATTAGGGTTCTTTGTATTCCTTTAAGCTGATTTGTTCTTTGATCCCCTGCGTTGGTCCCTTCCTTCTCCTCGGTGCACCTTGCCTGCAACCGATTCAAAAATTCTCTTTCTCGTATCAAATATGTTTTCTTTTAGTCCCATGGCCTATGAAACCTTTTAACTCTTCTTCGGCAACAATCATTTCCTACAAAGTACATGATATCAGTCTTTAGATTCTCAGTAACATGAAAGAGTATGAGAGAGGTTACTGGACTCGGATTTTAGATTCTCAGTAACCTTTTAGCTCTTCTCTCACATCTCGCCACAAGCTCACTCTTCTCTTTCTTTTCTTTTTTACTAAGTTGATAACAACTTACCCCTTTTGTTGTGTTATACAGCCTCCGAACTCTCAAAATGTAGGAGCTGAGTGATCAAATGACACTATGACAGCGATTAAAGAAGGAGATATATTAAGCACACTTCAAAGCCTGGGTCTGATACAATACATGAAAGGACAACACGTGATCTGAGGTGGTCTTAATGTAGACGTTAGCAAAATGATATGGACTCCTTACAAAGAGAAGAGCTAAGAGTAAGATCCAGTACATTTCAAATGGCAAGGTGTTTCTTTTAATTTACAGATCCTTTTAGGTGAATTTTGTGTGTACGTTTGCATACGAATAATATACACTCTATACGTTTGTTGGATTAGTTTCACATAGTCACGAATGTGTTGCTTTCTACGATTGTGAAGATTGCAGTGTCAATGATCGAAATGCAATTCGTTTCACAAGTTTAAGGGCTTTTTTTTTTTATTATCAAAAGTTCACATCCTACCATCAGTACCATATGTGATGTTTTCTTAATATAATAATCAGTTTAGAATATATTATGATAATTTTGATTCACTAACAAAAGAAAGTAAAGCCCGATATCTTAAAGCACAGAGATTTTCTTTGAAAATAATGTGGGGTATTAATCTCTTAGTAGTAGCTAACGTCTGGTTCAAGAGTTTAGATGTGTTTCTAATGATAATATAGGTTCAAAGTTTTTATATGGTTTGATCCTTTCCGTTGAAAGTAAAATACATTTTAGTACTTTGTCTGTGGGAGCGGAATATTATCTTAGATTTTAGCTAGAGAAATTTAAAACGTGCAATGACTGCAATACTTGACGTGAGATGTGTTCTATGTAAAGGAAAATGAAAATATCATCGTTGAACTTGTACGCGTACGTATATATAACTCTTTGTAATCACAAACAACTAAACTCCCAATAAGTATAGCCACATGGATTCTCTCGAACATCCTCCACCAAAAAAAAAAAAAAGAACATCCTCCACCAACTTTCCTTGTTTGCCCTGTTTTTCTATCCAAATGCAGCATTATGTTTTCCGATTAAAAAATTTATTAATGAATCTGCTTTTCACATGGTTGACAGTTCTTATTTCTTGCGCGCTTCATTTAAAAAGCCTGATCCTGATGCAAACTAGGGATGGGCAAATAAAACCCGAAAACTCGAACCGAACTCGATCCGATAAAAATAAATCCGAACTGATCCGAATCCGATTTAAATACCGAGTGGATCTTGTTTTATGGTATTTCGGGTTATGGGTATTATCCGAACTGAACCCGAAACTAAATGGATATCCGATAGAATCCGAAACCTTCAATTTTTTTAATAAGAACGTGTACCAAACAAGATCTTAATTCCTAATATATATCCAAAATATTTTAAGATATTACCAAACATCTAAAATAATTATCTAGTACATGAAGGTTGATGGTTTAAGGTGGCGGTTGAAACTTGAAATTTTTAGATTAAGGTTTTGTTATTATTGAATAAAGTTTCTCATTTTTTAAGAACTTGGTTTTCGTTTTATGTTTTCATTTATTTGGTTTTCTTTCTATTAATAATTATGTTTACCTTTCATTTGATTTTGAATGATCAATTCTGATGTTCCTTTCTTATTTTTGAATCAATTTTACTTATGTTTTGGTTACAAAATAGTTAAACATTAGGTACTTTAAATCCGAAGAACCGATTTAACTTATGTTTTGATTACAAAGTAGGTACAAATCAAGTATTTTTAAACCAAAGAACCGATTGAGACCCGAATCCGAAAGTATAACGGGTTGTACCAGTTCTTTAAAGATTTACTAACCCCGACCCGAACCCGATAGAACCCGAACCGAACTTCAAATAATCTGTATGGGACTGATTTTGATAAACCCGAATGGAACCCCGACTGCCCATGCCTAATGAAAACATAATTAGAGCTAAAAAAAGATTTTTGAGAACAATGATAGAATATCACTTCTTGCGCTCTTTCCTTCTAAGATAATGTTCCTGGCTAGCATGTCTATTTCCCTGAAAATGACGTGAGGGACAACCCGCTGTGTAACCTCTAGGTTTATTTGCATATACTGTGTGCGTAACTTCCAATGTTTATAAATTTTGACAAAAAAATGCATTGTCATGTAACTAAAAACAATTAAGTGATGGATAATGAATGCACTACATATTGAGATGGAAACGCATGCAGCGAAAATAAAAGCTCAAAATAGAAACATTGCAACAGTTTGGTTTGGTTATTGTTGGTAACTCTTTGTTACCTACCTACTTACTCTCCGTCTCTACCATAACAGCTTTATTCTCTCTACCAGGTCAGTCTTCTCGCGGAAGAATGAGTCTTTTGTGGCATAATTAATTTAACACATGAAGGTAAAAGAAAAATCTTTATCCCAAACCCAAAGAAAACGTGATCATGTATCTATTAAAGAAGTAAAGCGTCACCGGGATTAACAAAAAGTAGCCACAAACTAATAACTTCTCATTCCACGACATAAAACACAAAGTTTGTGTGTGTGTGCCCTAACTAAAGGTTTCTATAAAATCCCTTCATTGCCACACACACATGTCACTAGATCTAGCATCAAGAAAATAACAAAAAAAAAAGGATTCTCTCTCGATACAGTATGGAAGGGGTAAAGAAAACAATGGAAAAAGCACTGGCTGAGTTCCTCAAAGTGGCACAACGAGAATCTCTGTGGGTCCATGAAGACCAAGCTGGGAGGGGACATTGGCGGAGCTAGTAACTTTTTAATAGGGATCAAAGTTAATTAAAAGTTTGCATCACATATCTACAGAAAAATGCACAAAATTTATACATGAATGATACGTCATCTATAGTGCATGACATCTAAATACCATTTCTAATGGTGCTTCATTTTTCACCTTTTTACTTTAATTTGAAGCAGATTTTGCTCCAGATGATGTTTCACTTCTTGTTTCAAAATGAAACAATGAACAATATTGCTTCAAATTTAAAGTTATAATGTTCATTGTTTCATTCTTTGAAGCTGGATTTTCTCAATTATAAATTAGTTCTTAACTTTTACTTATTCTTATTTTTTGATAAAGTAAATTATATACAAGTAAATTATATACGTTAATACTATCCAATTAATATCAAAATTTTGTGAACGATATCCTGGAGGTCTTCTGAGACGGCATTGTGGTTACTCGGTGAAGCTCAAGCATCTGATCCTCCAACATCTTTCTCCACTTTCTAGGATGATGTTCTTCTCGAGATTTGATCATCACCATCCCTTTGATCTCCTTATCGAAGGGTTTGCGATAGTGCCATGCAAGAACAAGTCCCTGGTCACTACGGTCCTAGTCCATAAGCTTCCGGATGGGGTGGATTTGACATTGAAAAGTGATCAGATATCAGTTGGTGAACACTTGTTCAACAAGTGGCTTACCCTTTACCACTCTTCTGTTGCTTAGACTCTCTTGCTTCTTATAGAACTATGTTTCTTTTGGGGTTTTAATAACTCTATGTTTCTATGTTTATTTTGGGATTTTAATAACTCTATGTTTCTGTTCTTTTCTTGGGATTTTAATAACCCTCTGTTTCAATGGTTTGAATGAATCAAATTCTCATGTGACCCACAAAGAGATTCATTATTCTAAAACATGTTATATAATAAATATATTACATGATAATGTTTGATTTTATATTAAATAGTAACTGTGTTGGATATTGTTAAAACAAAATAGTAGAGTACAGTTTGGAAATATGCAAAAATATAAAGTATTATTAATAATAAATAATAATGTAGAAATATAATATACTTAGAATTTTTTTTTTTTACAAGAAAGAAATGAAGTAAACCATTAGATAAGATGTTGTTTCATATTTTACTTCATTTAGAATAAAATGACCTTTTGAAATTAAAAATAAAGCCAACCATTGGAGATGTCCTAAATAATTTGAAGGACAAGTTTAACATATCACAAAATCCCAAGTTTTGTAAACTATGTTGATTAACTAACAAAACAGTTTGAGGAATACTTAAAACTATGTAATAGTTTGATACAATTAGCTGGGTAATCTTGTTCTATACTTTATCTGATGAATGGAAATGTTAACAAAAAAAAACTTGACTTAAGTTTAAGTTATCTTACCTACTTGTAATTATATTAACGTTTAAATTAATAAATAGTTGTTTTAGTATAATACAAATATAAAGCTATGAAAATCTATCCAAAATTAATACATAGAAGAGAAATATCTAATTATGAATTTTAATTATAACTTATTAGTATGGTCAACAATTTTTTTCAACAAATTCATGTAAGTAATTTTACCTACACAATAACTAAAATTAAATATTTGATGTTTGAAATAAAATACTTTTTTTTGCAGATTGAATAACGTGGATTTTAAATTATATAGAAGCCAATAACAAATTTGTAAGAGGTCAATACTATAAATTTTGTCAAAACATTATGGATAATTAAAATTATATGGGGTCAACTGACCTCCTTATTTTTCTCGTACCTCTGCCTCTGGTAGGAGATATGCTTGAAGTCATATTACCTACCATTGGAGAAGGTTGGAGCCAAATCCCCTTAGGGCATGATTACTTCCTGCCATCCATAAAGAGAAGAAATGTGTTATGATCCATAGTGGATGACTCGAGCAAGAGGCATAGGCTATTTGTCAGTTTTTCCAGAAGCAGATAAACGCTTGGAATCCTTCTGAAACGATATCTTGGAGATCGAGATAGACTACGGTGATGGTGCATGTCTTCTGAAGCGGCACTGCGGTTACTCATATCCACTTAGGGTATGACTACTTCCGTGTCATCCATAAAGAGAAGAAATGTGTTATGATCCATAGTGAATCGCTCGAGCAAGAGGCAGGGGCTATTTGTCAGTCTTTCCAAAAGAGTAAAGAAACGCTTGGGATCCTTCTATGAACGATATCCTGGAGGTCGAGACAGATTACGGTGATAGTGCATGTCTTCTATTGATAGTCAAAAAAAAAAATCACATATAAAATGAGTCATGATTTATATTTTAATAGAATAGATTTAGACACATTGATTTCTTGGTTTGTTTCGGTTTAAGTCAGTTCAGATTTAAATCTATTCGGATCAGTTTTGATTCGGGTTAGAAAAATCTTAAAATCGAACTATATTTGATTATAGATTTTGGTTTGGTTCAGTTGATTTGGTTTTTGACTCGATTCGGTTCGTTTTTTTTTTGCCCACCTTTACCGGGTAATCTCGTTCCACCGGTTCCAGCTTTTGAATTTGACAGTGTACCGGTTATAATCTCCCCGGTTATCTCGTTAAGAAATGCACAGTTTCCATCGTCTCTCCTTCTAATCTCCTGAAGAAACCCAACCCAACACACAGCTGACTCTTTTTTTTTGGCTATCATCATCATCTTCAAAAGCTCGGAGCTTTCTTCCTCCTCTCATGATTGAAAAATGACGTTTTATCTTTCGAGTTCGTTAACGCCGACAAAACCCTTAAACCCTTCTAACACCTTCCTCCTCCTCCCAATTCAATCTCCGAGCTCTCTGTCTAGCTTCCTCCGCCGGAGAAAAGCAACGGAAGCTAAGCTTACTTCCAAATTCAATCTCTTTCCTTCTCGAAGAAATGGGTTGTTCACTCCCTCTAAATCATCGAGCTTTGAGTCTAACGTTTCAGAGGAAGACGAGTCGAATCGTCTCTTTGAGGTTTATCTCTCTGTTTTTAATTGATTCAAAGTTTGGGTTTTTATTATCTCAAATTGAATTTGAAGAACTTGTAAACAGTTAGGAGCTTGAATAGGTTTATCTCTCTGTTTTTAAATGATTCAAAGTTTGGGTTTTTATTATCCCCAATTGAATTTAAAAGAACTTGTAAGCAGTTAGGAGCTTGAATAGGTTTTGTCTCTCTGTTTTTAACTGATTCAAAGTTTAGGTTTTTATTATCTCTAATTGAATTTTGAATTACTTGTTAGCAGTTAGGAGCTTGAATGGTTAAGAGGGTATATTGAAAGTAGATTACTTTCAGACGTTTTGTTCTTTATCAGCTCATTCCTCTGTTTTAACTGATTCAAAGTTTAGGTTTTTATTTTCTCGAATTGGAATTTTAATTACTTGAAAGCAGTTAGGAACTTGAATCGTTAAGAGGGTATATTGAAAGTAGATTACTTTCAGACTTTTTTGCTGTTCTTTGAAAATGTCAAAGCTTTGGTTTTGGTGTTATGGATTTGGCAGAGGTTAAGAGAAGCTGAGAGAGAACGGATAAGCAACAAGGAAGAGCTTGAGAGAAAGGCTAATTTACAATTAGAAAGACAGCTTGTCATGGCTTCAGATTGGAGTAGGACATTGTTAACGATGCGTGGGAAGTTAAAAGGAACAGAATGGGATCCTGAGACCTCTCACAGGATCAACTTTAGCGATTTCATGAAGCTCTTGGATTCCAACAGTGTTCAGTACATGGAGTACTCAAATTACGGACAGACAATATCAGGTACAGAAGTCACTATTTCACATTTTTTCTTAAAATCTTTTTTACTTATTGTTGATGTTGTTGCAGTGATATTGCCTTATTATAAAGATGGAGAGCCTCTAGGAGAAGAGGAAGACACTAAGAAGGAGATAATCTTCCGTCGTCACATTGTGGATCGAATGCCAATTGATGGTTGGAATGATGTTTGGACCAAGTTGCATCAGCAGATAGTCAATGTAGAGGTTTTCAATGTAGATGTGGTTCCAGCTGAAGTCTACACTACAGTTGCCACTTTTGTGGTTTGGTCTATGAGACTTGCTCTTTTTGTTTCTCTCTACGTTTGGATCGACAATATAACAAGACCAATCTATGCTAAGTTGATCCCTTGTGATCTTGGAACCCCTACCAAGAAGATTAGAACTCCCCTCAAGCGCCAAGCACTTGGATCCTTAGGCAAGAGCAGGGCAAAGTTCATATCAGCAGAGGAGAGAACTGGTGTGACGTTTGATGATTTTGCTGGCCAGGAGTATATAAAGAGGGAGTTACAAGAGATTGTGAGGATTCTGAAGAACGATGAGGAGTTTCAGAACAAAGGCATTTATTGTCCCAAAGGTGTTCTTCTTCATGGACCTCCAGGGACAGGGAAAACTCTGTTGGCTAAAGCTATTGCTGGAGAAGCTGGTTTACCTTTCTTTGCAGCTAATGGAACCGACTTTGTTGAAGTAAGTGATTTGATTCTGTCGACTATATACAAATATTTGAAAAGGTCTTGAGAGTTAACGGAGTTTTTTTTTTGTCTTGAAATGTGTCAGATGTTTGTAGGAGTGGCTGCATCTCGTGTAAAAGATCTTTTTGCTAGCTCTAGATCCTTTGCACCATCTATAATCTTTATTGATGAGATTGATGCAATTGGAAGTAAACGAGGTGGACCAGATATTGGCGGGGTAAGAAACTACTGGAAGTTAGATATTAGTTAGAAGAATAAACTCTTTTTTAAAAGTGTTCCTAATTGAATAGGGAGGAGCAGAGAGAGAGCAAGGTTTGCTTCAGATATTAACTGAGATGGATGGATTTAAAGTTACTACATCACAAGTAATGTTTTCTATTTGCTATGTTAAGTTTCTTTTCAGATATTAACATTTTCTAGCTATTAATCATAGACATTTGCTTACAGGTATTAGTGATAGGTGCAACAAATAGATTAGATATTCTTGATCCTGCTCTCTTGAGAAAAGGGCGTTTTGATAAAATCATAAGAGTTGGTTTACCTTCAAAAGATGGTAGATTGGCGATATTAAAGGTACTTGGTTTTTTACTTTCTTGAAATCAAAACGGTTTTGGTTTTGCTTTGTATTTTTAGCTAAAGATTCTCTTTGTAATGAAAGGTTCATGCTAGAAACAAGTTTTTCCGATCCGAAGATGAGAAGGAGGAGTTGCTGCAAGAAGTAGCTGAGAACACAGAAGATTTTACTGGAGCAGAACTTCAAAACGTTCTGTAATAAAGAAACGCACACCTTCAACTATGTCTTTGTAGAATTGCAGAGAGGAAAAAAAGAAGAAAAACACTGATGTTTGGTTGGTTGTTTACAGAAATGAAGCTGGAATCTTGACTGCAAGAAAAGACTTAGACTATATTGGAAGAGAAGAACTCCTGGAGGCGCTTAAGAGGGTAAACTACTACTTAATTTTCCGGTTTATCCTCTGTTTTTAGCAAATTCTGATTCCACCTGATTACAGCAAAAAGGTACATTTGAGACGGGACAAGAAGATAGCACAGAAGTTCCAGAAGAGTTGAAGTTGAGATTGGCTTACAGAGAAGCATCTGTTGCTGTTCTTGCTTGTTATCTTCCAGATCAGTACCGTCCAATCAGTGAGGTAAATTGAATTGATTCATGTACTGTTTTGGATTATAACATGATCTAAGACCAAGTTGTACCATGTGATTCTCTCTGCAGACTGACATAAACTCGATTAGAAGCCAACCAAACATGCGTTACACAGAAACTTCAGGAAGAGTTTTTGCGAGAAAGTCAGATTATGTGAACTCAATAATCCGTGCATGTGCTCGTAAGTTATAAAAGCCCTGAGTTTCTACTGTTATAGATGATCAAAAACATCTCTGTTGCTTAACTTCATTACATTGATTGTATGTAGCCAGAGTAGTTGAAGAAGAGATGTTTGGAATAGAAAACTTGTCTTGGATCTCTGCTAAGTCCACTTTAGAAGCATCACAACGTGCGGAGTTTCTAATTCTTCAAACAGGAATGACTGCTTTTGGAAAAGCTTATTACCGAAACCAAAGAGACCTTGTTCCCAATGTAAGTTTCTATTTTTTACATTCTACTCTTCTTTGCTTCTTTTTTGTTTGTAAAGAGCTCTTAGTGATTCTCCTACTACGTATGTAGCTTATTCCAAAACTTGAGGCATTACGAGATGAATATATGCGGTTTGGTGTTGAGAAATGCTCATCAATCTTACAAGAATATCAATCAGCTCTTGAAGAAATCACAGGTTTAATTTTACAATACCAAATCTTCTCTGTTGCTTCATCATACACAACTGAACACAATCGTAATAGAGTGTAATACTATTTTTTCAGATGTGCTGCTTGAGAAGGGAGAAATCAAAGCTGATGAAATTTTGAATATTTACAACACAGCTCCAAGGATTCCTCAAGTTAGTAATCTCTCCCCCTCTGCTTTGGTGGTTTTTTCAGTATATTTTTTTTGTAAATATCTTTTTGATTCATGAAAACAGAAACCTGTGAGACCTGTGGATGAATATGGAGCTCTGATCTATACGGGGAGATGGGGGATTCACGGTGTATCCCTTCCAGGGAGAGTAACATTCTCTCCAGGAAACGTTGGTTTCGCAACATTTGGTGCTCCTCGTCCTATGGAGGTACATATCAAAAGTGACATTAGCAACTTACAATGTTCTTACCCCTTATATATGTATCTTCTTGTGTTGTGTTGTTTTATGCAGACGCAAATCATCAGTGATGACACATGGAAACTAGTAGATGATATTTGGGATAAAAAGGTTAAAGAGATCAAAACAGAAGCTGTCATTCAAGTTGAAGAAGAAAAGAAGAAACCTCAAATCTTGATGGCAACCCATTTCTTTTAATTAATAGAAAAATCATTTGGTGGTTTGTTCTTATCTTATTATGTACAATAGATAATACCTGCTCCTTGCGTAGGATAAATTTATATAAAAACTATATTAAAAAATTATATGGAAAAATAAATCTATATTTTTGATTGAATTAATATTTTGGTTTTTAATTTTTTCTTCAATTATTTTTGTTAGTTATATAATTTGTTTACTGATAAATTGATCTCATTTTCAAAAATGTTTTATGTCATAATATCATTTAGCACAAAGAACCTAACGTTTATGTCAGAAAATTCGGGTCTATTTGGTTACAATAAAATTATGTCAGTTCGATTTTATATTACAATTTAACAATTTAAAAATTAATCCTCTATATATTATTTGCGAAGTGATTTTGCCACATGTCCTATCTACAATCAGTTTCACAAAAAATGGTGACATATCTATTAAAAATGATGACATGGCATATGATTAAATATGACATGGACAATTGCATTTAATGTTAATATATATTTTTGGAAAACTTTATAAAATATGATACAACTCATATATTAGATTTGATGTCGATTCATATTTTTGGAAATATTTTTAAAATATGTTAATAACTCATAAATCATCATTAAAATAAATATATTCAAATATGGCATTATAAATTTCGAAAATATCATTTAGTTATATATTTTAAAATTATACAATTTTATTACAAACTTTTCAAAAATGTATACCTTTTTTGAATTTTTTTTTGAAATTTAATCGTAAAATTATTAATTTCTTATATATTTACAAATTTAATAAATATTTTCTAATTTTAATTTTTGATAATTATAAATTTTTCTACAAATTTATTTAATATATTTAATTAATATAAATAGATAAAAATCTATCTAAGATTATAATTTTAAATATATACATGCATATTCTTAAATATAATTTAAAATAAACAAAAATATTTTTCTATTATTTTATGTTTAATTAAACAAAATTTTGTATTAAAATAGTGATAAGAAAAAGAAAATTTATAACATTAATAAAATTTTAATTTTAAACATAATTTGGAAAACTTTATAAAATATGGTAACAACTCATATATTAGATTTGATGTCGATTTATATTTTTGGAAATATTTTTAAAATATAGTAATAACTCATAAATCATCATTAAAATAAATATATTCAAATATGGCATTATAAATTTCGAAAATATCATTTAATTATATATTTTAAAATTATACAATTTTTTTAAACACTTTTCAAAAATGTATACCTTTTTTGAAAATTATTAAAATTTAATCGTAAAATTATTAATTTCTTATATATTTAAAAATTTAATAAATACCGTCTAATTTTAATTTTTGATAATTATAAATTTTTCAACAAATTTATTTAATATATTTAATTAAAATAAATAGATAAGAAAATCTATCGAAGATTATAATTTTAAATATATACATGCATATTCTTAAATATAATTTAAAATAAACAAAAATATTTTCTATTTTTTATGTTTAATTAAACAAAATTTTTCATTAAAATAGTGATAAGTAAAAGAAAATTTATAATATTAAAACTTTTCATTAAAGCCATCGAAGTATTAATTTCACTAAATGTGGTCTCTAGGCCGCGGTAAGAAGATCGTTCAAAGACATGAGACTCTCAATGTGATTGGGAAAACAATGAGATCTGATGAACTTGATTTCTCCAATCCCCTCGTACTCAACTTTTCTTACTCTATTTCTCTCCAAATCATAGAATATCGCATAGAATGGCCTCTCCGCAAGGTCTGGTAAGTAAATCAACTCATCATCAACGGTCTCACCACTTACACGTAACAAAAAGATTCCTTCCCCTGTTGACAGAGAAGTAAGCGTTTTAAATGGCAGAGAGGAGTCTTTTCGCACCCATTCATGTTTCTCAGCATCCTCCAAAATCCATAATGAGATTCGTCCCCGAAGACTGCTGATATAAGAAAACAAAGCTAATCTTCCCCTATGTCTTATAAAACCACACGGAAGTATTTTTATACCCCAAGGCAGCCCTTTCATACGAAGAGACATATCTGGTATTTGGATTACTCCAAACTTCTCGGACCTCACGTCAAAACTCACAATAGTGTTATCAGCCGCTAAATAGTACACAACTCCGTTGATGCATCTCCAAATTGCCTTGTAGAACTTAACATGGCTAGGGCTAATGTCTTGGATAATTAACCTTCTCCATGATTCTCCAGGTCCCAGTGTAAAAATCTGAGGGTCTTCATCCTTAACCCAAAGTGACATGCACAACACTTTGTATTCATCACCGATGGGATCGTATCCCAAAAGGGATATAAATGGCTTCGAGACTTTAAGCTGGGGTAAGGTTACGTGTTGTTTCAAGGTTGGATTCCAAATTATGACACTCTCAGAATTTTCAACGGGGATCAAACCGTGGATAGACTGATGATGAATATTATTCTCATTAGTTATAATCCTTAGAGGTAGACCAGTTTCCTCTTTAGGGAGGTATTTTTCAGTATCATGATGATGCGGCAAGGAGTAGAAGACACACTTTTCCTCTCCATTCTTGCAGTAAAGAAGACAAGGCCGAGCCGAGGAGTGGACAGAGTAAGACTTGACGAAGCTGGGAGTGGTGGTCATAGTCGACCAGAGCTTCGACACGCATCGGAACCTCCCTATGGATTTCGCCGGAAGTCGTAAAAGTATTTCTATCGTAAGGTCAAGAGGTAACGATACAAAAGATTCGGTTTCCATGGGTTCTTTTCGATTCCCCTCTGTAATGCCTTTTGTGTTTATATTTTTCTCCCTTCTTGACTCCTATCTATTTATAATAAGATCTAGGGTTTATGCATTCATCTCAAAATCTCCCTATATATTAAATGAAAAGTCACTTTAGTGAATTTTGCTTAGGTGTCATTCATATGTGCAATTTAGAATTAATTCTCTTAATTTGATTGATTGTTGTTATTTGAATTTTTATTTATTTAATTAAAGTTTTAAAAATGAAACTAATCCTATAATTACATAATCTAATATATATTACCAAAAAAACAATTCACCACCTTAACTACAAACGGATTGATACAATTTGTTTATAGAAACAATTAAATATCATAGATTTTATTATAAAAATAGAATATACATATAAATACATATTATATCATATAAATAAGTACATAAATTAATTTATTTTTTTAGATAAAAAAATCATACGTTATAGAAAACTAATTACTTTAAACCTACTTAATAATATCTTTTATACTCACTCACTATATATATATATATTCTTAAAATATGTTCAATGAATACAAAATAGTTAAATGTACAATTTAAAAAAATTCTAATTATTTTTCAGAGATAAATGTTGATAGTATAGTTGAGTTATCACTTTCAAAAATGATTTATGTATTTTTATATCTAAAACAGCAAATTATATGGTAAGTCTTTTTAAAAAATATTAATAAATGAAAAAAAAATATTCTAATATAAAATTGAAAAAATCAGAACATTTATTAATATAAGACTCGAGTTAATACTCTATTCATATAATTCATATAGCTTTGAGTATAATAAAATTTGCTCTTTTTTTAATAAGAAATAAAAAAGAGACATAAATAAAAAAACATGAGTGAATAATGATAGAAGTAGAACCTGTTGTTGTATTTCTTTGTTATATATATTTTCTTTAAATAAAACATACGGAAGTAGAACCTTTTGTTGTATTAAATTAAAATTTATTATATATTTTTTCTTTAAATAAAACATACGGAATTACTTCATGTGATTAAGATATCTAATACTTTTTATGAATTATGTATTCATTATTTCTCATTTCAGAGATCGAAATAGAATACGCACATATAATATATGATTTAAGATTTTTCAAAACTCTCATGTTGGTTTTATACCGAAAAACTTAAAACATTATTTAGATCTAATTTTTATTACATAAGTATAGATCTACTTTAGTTCTTTAAAACATAAATCTATTATACTTTCTGGATTAGCTAGATGTTTATAACGATTAGTTCTGATACCCCATGTAAACTTAATTTTACATGAACTCTTAGATCTTTGACATCTAGACTAATCACATAATAGAACTATAAGAAGGTCTTTTCGTAATACCTCATTTTATCATTGCGGAAATCTTCTTTGATGGTTTGATCATGGGAATGAGTTCTTGATCTTTAAGTTGGAAGTTAGATCTTTTCTCCCCTTGCCTACAACCTTTTTTATGTGTTGCTTTTAGTTTTTCTCTTTAATGTGTCTCATTGTGATGGCCCAAGAGCACTTATATATAGGTGGAGAAAGGGACCAAGCTTCCTCCTCAAGTTTTAATAGCTTTCTCACCAAGTCTTTGATAACTTCATTGACAAGTTTTTTCTTTAATCTTTACCGTCCATCAAGATTAAATAAATGACAAATGTTTTGTTTAAGGTGACTCATTTCATTAGGAAAAGACAAATGTGAAGTGTTCTAGAACATTAAGTTTATACATTGAATTTGTTCTCTTAAGCATCTTTCATTAGACTTGTCATTCAAGTCACTTTCTTCTAGAACATTGGTCACTGATAGTTTAGTTAAAACATTAGGAAATAGACTCCTTTATTTACCATCTTTATAGGTTACCAAGTATCATTAAAATTTAATAATCTCAATATAAATAAGTTTACCTTGGTCTTAGATGTTTTGATTATGGTGTTTCGACCATACAAACATTTCAAAGGAAAACCACGAATTTCCATCGTATTCACATACGAATCCTCCTTCTCCAAAGTCATTCTTCACAATCGAAAAGAGTAATCTGTAATTCGAAATAGATTCGTAGGCCAGAGATTTTTAGAAACCCCTAAATCGATTTGGAAGTTTATATAGAAATACAAGAATATTTTGTGGAAATTTTTTTTAGAAAACAAACAAAATTAAAGTTTTAGAAGTTGAATAAATAAATAAAATCTTATTTTTATATATTACTAATAATTTGTTATTAGATAAGGTTCTATTAATAATTTTGTGTCATGTATAACTTTTTAATTATTAATTTATTTTTAATATTTTGAATGCATTACTATATGGATAAACTTTAAATTGATTTGTAAGAAAATTCCTAGTAACAAGAATTTGTTTTATTGAGTTTTTCTTGTCTAACAATTTTTTTTTTAAATGTATAATGGTTTTAAATAGGATTATACTTCTTTCAAATTCACAACATAAAGTTATAAGAACTTATAAAATACTACATACTTTTTAATTTGTCGTTAATCGTTACTAGTATCTGTACAAATTTAGCAAAAAGGGTTTATGTATCATCATCGAATTTGATAGCAAAAATCCAAATACTCGAAGCTATCTATTATCACCATTTTCACGAGCCCAACAATAATGGGCTTTTTAAAACCCATTAACTGGAAACTAACTATTAAGTCTATCTTTTAATATAAGCCCATTAACGTCGAAACGTCACTGTAACTTCCAGGCTGAGAAAAAGAGATGAGCGCGACGGCAACGGAGCTGCCGACGAAGGAGGCGAACTTGCTCAAAGGCCACGAAGGTGCGGTTTTAGCGGCGAGGTTTAACGGCGACGGAAACTACGCTTTAACGTGCGGTAAAGATCGAACGATCCGCCTCTGGAATCCTCACCGTGGGATCTTAATCAAGACGTACAAATCTCATGGCCGCGAAGTCCGCGACGTTCATGTTACTTCGTATGAACTTCAAATCTGTGATTTCGATTACGCTGTTAAGTCTGTTTTGGATTCTGATTGTTGTTGCTTAGGTTAATTTGAAGTAGATTGATTTTAATGTATTGATTCAATTCAAGCTATAGTAGTTTAGATTAGTGGATCCTGGTTATGTGTATTGGTTGCTTGCAGCTAAAACTGATTGAATAGGATGAGGAAAATTTAAGTTTAGGAGTTTAAGTTTCGTTAATACTCCCTCCGTTTCAAATTACTTGTAGTTGTTGTTGTAGAGTATAATTTTCGTTTTAAAATAAGTGTCGTTTTATAATTTCAGTGCAGTTTTTATATGTAATTATATTTTTCGATTGGTTGAAGAGTGGTTAGGTGTATAGATAATCGTGTTTTTATTTTGAAAAGATGTAAAATTAAATGTGTTTTTTTAATCTGTGTGCAAAAATCGAAAACGATAACTAAAGTGAAACTGAGGGAATATCAAGCAAGATTTGATTATCTGGTGGAAGCTAATATGATGAGTGTGTGTGTGTTTTATTTATAATTCAATGAATTTACTGTTGCTTTGCAGCTAAATATGATCTGAAAGCTCAGATCTTAATGAGTTTATGTTTCAGTATTGTACACTAAAATTGGAGTTAATGGAAGATAATATGATTCGTGTGTTTGTTTATATATGTTTCAACGGTTTGATTTATTGACAGAGATAATGCAAAGTTTTGTTCATGAGGTGGTGACAAGTGTATTGATTCAATTCTAGCTATAATAGTCCGGGTTAATTGATCCTGGTTATGAGTTTTGGTTGCTTGCATCTAAAACTGATTGAATAGGATAAGAAAATTTGAATTTAGGAGTTGTGTTTTCGTTAATAACAAGCAAGATTTGATCATCTGGTGGAAGTTTATATGATGAGTGTGTGTTTTTATTTATAATTTAATGAACTATTGTTGGTTTGCAGCTAAATTTGATTAATATATGGTCTAAATGAGTTTATGTTTCACTATTGTACAGAAAAAAATTGGAGTTAATGGAAGATAATATGATTAGTGTGTTTGTTTTTTTATGTTTCATTGATTTGTTTTATTGACAGAGACAATGCTAAGTTATGTTCTTGTGGTTGTGATCGACAAGTGTATTGATTGCTTGCTTGCAGCTAAAACTGTTTGAATAGGATAAGAAAATTCGAATTTAGGAGTTTAGGTTTTGTTAATAACAAGCAAGATTTGATTACCTGGTGGAAGTTTATATGATGAGTGTGTGTTTTTATTTATAATTTAATGAATTTATTGTTGCTTTGCTGCTAAATTTGATTAAAATATGATCTGAATGAGTTTTGTTTCAATATTGTACAGAAAAAATTGGAGTTAATGGAAGATAATATGATTAGTGTGTTTGTTTATTTAGGTTTCAGTGATTTGTTATATTGACAGAGACAATGCAAAGTTTTGTTCATGTGGTGGTGATCGACAAGTGTATTGATTCAATTCTAGCTATAATAGTCCAGATTACTTGATCCTGGTTATGTATGTTTGGTTGCTTGCAGCTAAAACTGTTTGAATAGGATAAGAAAATTCGAATTTAGGAGTTTAAAAGTTTCGTTAATATCAAGCTAGAATGATTATCTGGCGGAAGCTGATATGATGAGTGTATTTTTAATCCTTATTTCAATGATTTTTGTTGCTTTGTAACTGAAATATGAAACGAAATCTCAGATCGTCATGAGTTTATGTTTCACTATTACATTAAAATTGGAGTTAATAGAACCTCATATGATGAGTGTGTTTGTTTCACTCATGTTATTTTCTCTCTCTTTAATACAGAGACAATGCAAAGTTTTGTTCATGTGGTGGTGATCGACAAGTGTATTACTGGGATGTTTCAACCGGACGCGTCATCCGTAAGTTACGTGGTCACGACGGCGAGGTACATGTCGAAATCTAAGATTCAGCTTATGTAAATTTTATATTCTAACTTTATGTTTTGTGGACAAATGATCTTGTCAGGTCAATGCAGTGAAGTTTAATGATTCATCAGCTGTGGTTGTATCAGCTGGTTTCGATCGTTCGTTACGTGTATGGGACTGCAGATCTCACAGTGTCGAACCAGTTCAGGTTTTTGCTTCTTGGATTACTTTACCAACTAAAACTTAACCAGCTTTTGTTTTACTGATGTGTGAGTGTGTGTTTTTTTTTCAGATCATTGATACGTTTTTGGATACAGTCATGTCTGTTGTTTTAACAAAGACTGAGATTATTGGTGGTAGCGTTGATGGAACGGTTCGAACCTTTGACATCCGTATGGGTAGGTATGTAAAAAACTCCACACAATAAATACAATTTGGTATTGTTTTTTCTTTTTTGGCAGGAATTGAAAGAGCTAAACTCTGAGTTTCGTTTTTAATTTGGAATCAGGGAGATGTCGGATAACTTAGGACAACCGGTTAATTGTATATCGATATCGAACGATGGAAACTGCGTTTTAGCTGGTTGCTTGGATTCTACTCTGCGTCTACTTGACCGGTAACATTCTCCTTTGTTAAAAAAACTGTAATTTCTCATGCAGATTATCTTATGAATAATATCTTTGAAAATGCAGAACCACAGGAGAGCTACTCCAAGTCTATAAAGGTCACATTTCTAAGGTTAGTCTGAGAAAGTGACCGTATATTATTATCCGTGGCTGCTTGCTTAGTTACAACGTTAAGAGTATTATTACTGATGATGAATTGATTTTTTTTCCTGTGTAAAAACAGTCATTTAAAACCGATTGTTGCCTCACTAACTCTGATGCACATGTAATTGGAGGATCGGAGGATGGAATGGTTTACTTTTGGGATTTGGTAGATGCAAAAGTTGTTTCCAAATTTCGAGCTCATGATTTAGTGGTTAATACTCACTCACTCTCTTTTTTTTTTTAACTTTACTAAATAGTATTGATTTTGATTTTTTTTTTACTGGATTGTTTTTATAGGTGACAAGTGTGAGTTACCACCCCAAGGAAGATTGTATGTTGACTTCCTCGGTTGATGGTACAGTTCGTGTCTGGAAAAAATGAAGAAATAACGATGTTAAGCGGATTCTGTTTGTTACATTCAAGTTGTTTCTGTATGCGATAAAACCTTTGGGCTTTAGTAATTCCAAAATTTCAAAGTTTTAAAGCATAGGCCCTCTTTGACAAAATGATTGATAAACTAATTAAAGCCTATTTAGAAAAAACGAAATTAAAAACTAGGATTTAAAAAATTGTGTGGCTGCTGGGATTCGAGCCCAGGTCTCCACGGCCACAACGTGGAATTCTCACCACTAAACTACAGCCACTTTGATGCACATTCATAAACTAGAGATATATCTAACTTAATTAAATTTTGATTGCCCATTAGGTTGAACTTGGAATCAAGTAAAAGGCCTGCTAAAAATCAAGATTCTATTCTTCTTCCAATTGTTCTCAGTTTGACAAAAGACAACGAACGAAACTTGAACTTCTGATTTTGATTTATGAAATACTTTTAAAACTTATCCTAAAGAGAATCACATAGCTGGAAAAATATGGGGTATTAGTAAAGAAGAACATGGCAATGGCATACTAAGTCCAATCTTTTGCATGTGTTATTTCACATTTTAATTTATTTTATCTTTTATCCGCCGCCCCGTAAATTTATTTTATAATTCAAATAGACAGATTCAACTTCACAGCTAAAATAACATATACTTATAATACTTTCCTTGAACTACCAGCATTATAATAGTCGAAAATTTTAGTAAGTTGTTACATTCTTGATTCGTTTTCTCATTTGTCGGTTTTTACCTTTAAAGTATAAAACAAGTCAAATTTTATACCCGAAAGGCCGAAATAATCATATCTAGTATAGTTTGGTTGTGTCTGAAGTCAAAAAGAAAGAAAAGAGTTGGTTTGAATCTGATACGGTTACGGAATACGGATTGAGTAGCTTGGCGACTATGACACACTCTCAGATTTAAAACTGGCGATGAGCTGTCTAAAGACTTTGATCGCAAAGACCTTATGTAAGTCTGCCCATAAAATCTCAAACGCTGCCCGAAATCTGAGAGGAGTTGGAGTTCCTTTAGTTCGGACCAGTTAAGATATTTTTTTGTCGGTTGTCTAAAGTACAACAAAGCATTTTCACAGCTGTCCGATTTTGTTCTATTCTTCTATTTTTTTCCTTTCTAATTTCGTCTATTTCTTCGGGCTTTCCGAATTTATTGCCAGCACAAATTAGTTATTAAAAATCGTATTAATGGGTAGTGCATGTTGGTGTTTTTTTTTTTTCATTTTTCATCTTAGTCTCTTGGAGATTTAATAAAATGATGACATCGTTTATTGCAATGATATACTTAAACGAAGTATTTCAATATTCATGTTAGTATATTTTTCTGAATATGATATATACGTATTTAAAGCATCAATTTAATTTTCCGAAGCAATTTAAAATGTACTTAGGAGAATGATTTTTACCTGTTTCTCTGGTCCTTCTACCGACAGAAGAATTGTTATTCACCACGTGGCATTGATTATTTATATCTATTGTGTTTTGTTGCAGAATAAATGAATGGCAGTTTTTAAACCCTACACATTAATGATATTTAAAATAATATTATATGAGTAAAAATAATAATATTTTCTTTTACTAAAAATAATAATATTTTCAAAAAAAAAATATAGAATGAAACTGAATCAATTTTAACTTTAAACTTCATTTTAGAGTATAAAATGATGTGGAGTTAAAGATATTCTAAATCGGTAATATAGATAAATAAACTTAAAATTTTGCTATCGTAGAGAGATGTTGTTTAGTTATTTTTTAGAAAAGCTACTAATTGCGCACTATCCCAAATATAGTGGAGTATGTATTTTACCATGACAAAGATGTAGTGTGAAATGAGTCAAAGTCGTCACTCGCCATACTGCATAAGCAACACGTGTTTAGATTAATCATATCGTTTTAACTGAAGTTTATTACGAAGAAAAGTTACCCTTTACGTGCTTCGACCAATACACAACTTCATTGCGTTCCCGTTTAGGGAAACAGCTTATAACATAACCTTTCTATACGTAAACATCCAAGCCCCAATGTTTTCGTTATAATGTACTCCTTTGTATATTTGAGTATTGATTTGAACACCATATATTAGAAGTCTAGAATGCTAATTTTTTTTTGAAAACCTTGCGTTTAGTAAGTAAAGCTGAACGTACTATATTTTCGTTAAACACGTACGTAAATGGGCAGTATTATGATAATGCCTAATACACCTATGCGTAATGGACACTCTGGATATGTATACAACTTAAAGTAGACTAAATGTAGTATATGCATATATATTAGTTAAATTTTGCAATATTACACTGTAAATACTTTATTATTATTATTATTATATGTATATCCATTTGCTAATTATGAAGTCGAGAATTTTTTCTAACCTTAGCCTACGCGTTCGGATTGCGTAGTCTTAAAGTGATAAAAAAATTATTTTTAGGAAAAAAAAAACTAAAACATGAAAGCAAGAATCATGTGAACGACAAACAAACGTCCCCACATAATTTTTGTGGTATCTCCACTCGTTAACTGGCTATGTTATGCGTCTTTCAACAAATGGACCGAGAAACAAATTGCAGGTGAAGCCGAGAAAACAAAACTAATCGTAAAATTGGACAAATGATCCGAACCCGAAAATCCAAACCGATAAAATGAATCCGAAACGATCTAACCCAACATAAGTATCGAATATACCTTGTTTTATGGTATTTTAGATTATTGTTTTTTATTTGAACTGAATCTGAATTTAAATAGATATTCGAAAAATTCAAAACTTCAAAATTCTAAAAGAATGTATAATATATTTAATTTTAATTTCTAATGTATCCAAAACACACAAATATATTATTGAGTATTTACAATTATCAGTTATTATATGAATAGTTAGCTTAAATATTTAGTCTAATATATATTTTTATATGGTTAATATCCTTAGGGTTAATATTAATGTTTTTATGTCTGACATTATATTTAAAGTTTAGTTATGAATAAATTTGTTTTCTAATTTAAACAGTGTTGTTTTTTTAAAAAATTTTGATGTTTCATTATATGTGGTTTTCATTTGTACAAGATTTTGGTTTGTCATGAATTATAATATGTTTAATGTTGTCACATATAGTTTAACGACAAGTCTCATATGGTTGATGGACGAGTTTCACAAAATTGGTTTTCAAATCAATAATATAGTTTACATAAGTTAAATACACAAATCTATTGAAATGATTGTAAATATATTGAATTTAATCAAGTATAATTAGTTATTTAAGAATCGATAATTTGATAAGTATCTGAAATTGAAACTAGATTGGGTTTAACCGGCTATGAGACATGTAACGAAACCCGAATCAAACCCGTCTAAACTTGAACCGAATTCGGTCCGAAATTTTATAATATCCAAATGAAGTTGTAATTCATGAATCCGAAAATCTGAAATCCGAATGAACCAAAACCGATATCCGATTGGGACCCCGATTGCCATATCTAACTAATCGTAGGCTTGATCAAACTTTCTGTGATTTCGGTTTTAGTAACTTTTATCGTTGTGTGTCTGTTTAAATGGGGATGGCCGCAGAACAGGCGTATATGCAATATTTTGAATTATATGGGTTGCGCCAATTCCAGTAGAATATGTATTAGGTTCAAAAACATCGAAATAATGTTTCTAGAATGAGATGATCCAAACAAATTGACAACCATGTTTTTGTGATCTAAAATTTAAGGCCTAGAGAATTATGCTTAGTGTAGTGAGTGTTATTGTGAACCTAAACGATAAAAACTGAGTTAGTAGTATCACGAAAATTCTGTACTTTTTGCAATTTTAAATAATAAGAATAGGTTTATGTGAGTTTTTTTTAACACAGACGAAATTTATACTTTTTGATATCTTTGTTCATTAACAAAACCAAAATTCATGTGTTTTGCCGCAGGCACCATGTCTAATTAACCAGTATTCCGTATCTATTAATGATAGCAATTCTAACTAATGTTAAAGGTTGTGAATCTCATCTAAGTGAAATGTTATGTCTTTCTGGTCCAAAGAAAAATTAGATTTTAAAAAATATCTAAGATGTTTTTCTGTAATGAAATGTTTTTTTTAATAGTGTGTTTATTTAAATTTTAGTTATTTTAAAAATAGTTAATCTTTATATAATAAATGTGTTTATTGAAATGATGTGTCATTCGAATATATAATATAAATATATCATTTAAAATAGTTACCTATAATTAGATAGTTGTGACTATTCATAAAAATAACTAACTTTGATTTGAAAAATTATGACTATTCACTATCTTTAATTTGAAAATTGTGACTACTCATAAAAATAACTAACTTTAACTTGAAAAATTGTGATTATTCATTACCAATAATTTGAAAATTATGACTATTCATTAAAATAACTAACTTTAGCTTGAAAAGTTGTAATTATTCATATAGAACTTTGAAAATCTATAAATAGTATATGTTCATGAGTTTCTCCAAGTAAAATTTCACTAATCTATAAAAATAGTGAAGGATAAAAGTTTTTTCTACAAAACTATAATTCTGATTATCTTTATTCTATGAATACATAATTTGTATTCTATAGTTTTATATATTTATATTATATAAGAAAGTTTGATAGCGACACATATATTACATCCGTTATAATGAATGTTAATGATACAAGTTTACGGTCGGCATAATTAATGTTTTATGCATGAATTGATGATTTGCTTGTATTTAAGAATTCTGATGTTGGATTATAAAGTAATGAATCATGTAGCGTAAACATAATACATTTGTTTAAGTGTACATTCATAACCATATATATAAGCAGGGCATCTGTAAATGTTGTATTCTGGCATTAAGTTTCTGGAATTCTTTTTCTTTTTATTTTGTAAATCTAGAAATTTTGTTTGTTGTTAGTTTAAGGTTCTATAAATTTTGACACATAAACGAACAAGTGTAATGGTTGTATAAGTACTTTAAAATTTGTTTTTCTTTTGTTCTCAAATTTAGAGTGTGATTAGGTATTTTTAAACAACACCAAAGAGAATAAATATTATAGATAGAATTTAATAGTAAATTCGATTTTTTCGTAGGGGTTAACCCACAGATTTTAAGATAAATTAGAAAAATATTTTTTTTTTTTTTACTGCATAACTTCATCATGCAATAACATAATATGAAAATTAAAGAGTTTTGACACCTTAGTTTTTCAATTTTTTCTAGAAAATAGAGATTTCATAGGTTTAATTCATCGATTTTAGTACTATATGGAGTTTTATTAACTTCCTCCGTTGAAAATTAGAACTGATGTCCATGTACCATGAACATAAGTTTAGTAAATTAGTATAATTTTGAATGTGGTTAGATATTTTTAAACAAAAGCAAAGAGACTAAACTTTAGTATATATATAACATTTATCGGAAAACTCGAACTTTTTGTAAGGATTAACCCACATATTTCAAAATAAATTAGAAAATATGGACTTTGGTTTTAATACATAGACACATCATGCAGGGACATAATATGGATATTAAAAAGGTTTGAGTCCTAAGTTGTTTCCCTTTCTTCTCAAAAGAAGAGTTTTTATAGGGGTTAATCCATATATTATGTGATATTTGAAATTTAAATAAATTACTCATAGAAAAGTAGAAATGATGCCCATGTACCATGAAAATAATTTTAGCATACATATATATATATATTTAGAGTGTGATTAGGTATTTTTAAATAACACTAAAGAGGCTAAATATTATAGACCAAATTATCATAAAATTCATTTTTTCGGAGGGATTAAGACACATATTTCAAGAAAAATTAGAAAATGTGGTATTTTTGTTTGAATGCATATCTGCATCATGCAATGAAATAGTATGAAAATTAAAATGGTTTAAGACCTTAGGTGTTCCCGTTTCTCTAAAAAATAGAGATTTTCTAGGGATTAAATCAGTGATTTTAGTGGTATATGAAGTTTTTTTAAATTCCTCCGTTAAAAATTAGAACTGATGCCCATGTTACCATGAACATAAGTTTAGTACATTAATAAAATTTTGAATGTGGTTAGATACTTTTAAACAATGCTAAACTTTAGTATATATAACATTTACCGGAAAATTTGATCTTTTTGTAGGGGTTAACCCACATGTTTGAGGATAAATTAGAAAATATGATATTTTGTTATAACGCATAGCTACATCATAGTATAGAGATTAAAGAGGTTTAAGACCTTATTTTTTCTACCTGAAAAAGAGTTTTTACAGGGGACTAGTCCACTTATTAGGTGATATATGAAATTTATATAAATTACTAATTGAAAAACTAGAAATGATGCCCATGTACCATGAAAATAAGTTTAGCATACATATATAAAAATTTATAGTGTGATTAGGTATTTTTAAACAACACTAAAGAGACAAAATATTATAGATATAATTTATAAGAAAATTCATTTTTTGTAAGGATTAACGTACATATTTCAAGAAAAATTAGAAAATTTGGTATTTTTTGAATGCATAGCTGAATCATGCAATGACATAATATGAAAATTAAAGAGGTTTAAGACCTAGGTGTTCCTGTTTCTTGAGAAAATAGAGATTTTATAGGGGTTAGTTCATTAATTTAGTGATATATGAAGTTTTATTAAATTCCTCAGTTGATAATGATGCCCATGAATATAAGTTTAGTACATTAATAAATTTTTGAATGTGGTTAGATAATTTTAAACAAAACTAAAGAGGCTAAACTTTAGTATATATAACATTTACCAGAAACTTGATTTTTGTTTGTAGGGGTTAACCCACATATTTCAAGATAAATTACAAAATATGGTATTTTTTTAACGCATAGCTACATCATGCAGTGACATAATATGGAGATTAAAGATGTTTAAGACCTTTTTGTTCCCTTCTCTCATGAAAAAGAGTTTTTATAGGAGTTGCTCTACTTATTAGGTGATATATGAAATTTAAATAAATTACTCATTGAAAAATTAGAAATGATGTCCATGTACCATGAAAATACGTTTAGCATACATATATACAAATTTAGAGTGTGATTATGTATTTTTAAACAACACTAAAGAGCTAAATGTTATAGATATAATTTATCAGAAAATTCTTTTTTTCGTAGGGATTAACGTACATATTTCAATAAAAACTAGAAAAATATAAAAATTTTGTTTTAATATAAATATGACATAATATGAAAATTTATAGGGGTTAGTTCATTGATTTTAGTGGTATATGAAGTTTTATAAAATTCTTCTGTTGAAAATTAGAACTGATGCATTTGTACCATGAAAAAAAGTTTAGTAAATTAATATAATTTTGAAAGTGGCTAGATATTTTTAAACAAAATTAAAGAGGCTAACCTTTACTATATATATCATTTGCCGGAAAACACGATTTTATTTGTAGGGGTTAACCCATATATTTAAGGATAAATTAGAAAATGAGAAAATGACTAAAATAGACCTAAAAAAGTTTTTGTCACAAATATAGACCTTAACAATTAAAATGACCAAAATAGCACTTAGATGTTTTATTAAATATACATTTTTACCTCTTGGGTTAACTAATTCTAGAATTTTTTGTTTAGAATTGAGGAGTGGGGTTTTGGGGATGGGGTTTCAAATTTTAAAAAAAAAAATTTAAAAGTTTCAAAATAAAAATTGTTATTTTGATCATTTTAATTTTTGAGGTCTATTTTTGTGATAAAAACTTAAAAGAGGGCTATTTAAGAGAATTGCCCTAAGAAAATATGATATTTTGTTTTAACGCATAACTACATCATGCATTAACATAGTATGGAGATTAAAGAGGTGTAAGACCTTAATTGTTCCAATTTCTCATGAAAAGAGAGTTTTTATAGATGTTGGTACACTTTTTTTCTTTTTTTTTGAACACCAAATTGAATTATAGAGAAACCCCATGAGCTAAACTAAGCTATGGGGGCTGAGTTGCAGTGGTACAAAGCCGATTTTGCTAAACTATCAGCATAGGAGTTCTGAGCTCGAGGAATAAACTTAAAAACAACAATACTGAAACAAGAAGATAACGTCTCGATATCCCGGATGATTCCGTAGATATCCGCCGGTTGAAGTCTCGAGGAGATAGCAGCTAGAAGTGCTTGACAATCTGAGTTGATACAGATTCGAGAGTGACCTACAGCTTTCGCATGTAGTAGAGTCGTCCACTTATTAGATGATTCGGATGATTCCGTATAGATGTTGGTACACTTATTAGATGATATATGAAATTTAAATAAATTAATCATTGAAAAATTAGAAATGATGCTCATGTATCATGAAATTAAGTTTAGCATACATATATATAAATTTAGAGGGTGATTATGTATTTTTAAACAATACTAAAGAGGCTAAATATTATAGATAAAAATTATCAAAAATTCAATTTTTTCGTAGGTATTTGAAGGTAAATAAAAAAAATATTAATTTTTTGTTTTAATGTATAATTGCATCAGGAAATGACTTAATTTGAAAATTGGAGAGGTTTAAAACCTTAGGTGTTCCCGTTTATCTAGAAATTAGAGATTTTATATGGGTTAGTTCATTGATTTTAGTAGTATATGAAGTTTTATCAAATTCTTCTATTGAAAATTAGAACTGATGCACATGAACCAAGACGAAAAGTTTAGTACATTAATGTAATTTTGGATGTGACTAGATATTTTTCAACAAATTAAAGCAGCTAACCTTTACTATATATAACATTTATCGGAAAACTCGATCTTTTTGTAGGGGTTAACCCACATATTTGAGGATAAATTAGAAAATATTATATTTTGTTTTAACGCATAGCTACATCATGCAGTGACATAGTAGGGATATTAAAGAGGTTTAACACTAAATTCCATTTTTTCGTAGGGCTTACCTCACACATTTCAAGATAAATTAGAAAAATATAAATTTTTTGTTTGAATGCATAGCTGCATAATAAAATGACATAATATAAAAATTAAAGAGGTTTAAGACCTTAGATGTTCCAGTTTCTCTATCTGTTGAAAATTAGAATTGATGTCCATGTTACCATGAACGTAAGTATAGTACAATAATATAATTTTGAAAGTGGTAGATATTTTTAAACAAAACTAAAGAGGCTAAACTTTACTATATATAATATTTACCGGAAAACTCGATATTTTTGTAGGGGTTAACCCACGTATTTGAGGATAAATTATAAAATATTGTATTTTCTATTAACGCATAGCTACATCATGCAATGCATAGTATGGAGATTACAGAGGTTTTAGACCTTAATTGTTTCCTTTTCTCATGAAAAAGAGTTTTTATATGGGTTGGTCTACTTATTAGGTGATATATGAAATTCAAATTAATTACTCATTATAAAATTAGAAATGAGGCTCATGTACCATGAAAATACGTTTAGCATACATATATACAAATTTAGAGTGTGATTATGTATTTTTAAACAACACTAAAGAGGCTAAATATTATAGATAGAATTTATCAGAAAATTCTTTTTTTTCGTAGGGATTAACGTTCAAGAAAAACTAGAAAAATATAATAATTTTTTAAATGCATAGCTGCATCATGTAATGACATAATATGAAAATTAAATAAGTCTAAAATTTTAAGTGTTCCCGTTTATTTAGAAAATAGAAAATTTGTAGGGGTAATTCATTGATTTTAGTGGTATATGAAGTTTATTAAATTCTTCTGTTGAAAATTAGAACTGATGCATATGTACCATAAAAAAAAGTTTTGTGCATTAATATAATTTTGAAAGTGGTTACATATTTTTAAACAAAATTAAAGAAGCTAACCTTTACTATATATAACATTTACCGGGAAACACGATTTTGTTTGTAGGGATTAACCCACTTATTTAAGGATAAATTAGAAAATAATTTATTTTGTTTTAACGCATACCTACATCATGTAGTAACATAGTATGGAGATTAAAGAGGTTTAAGACCTTAATTGTTCCCATTTCTCATGAAAAGAGAGTTTTTATAGGTGGTTGTCCACTTATTAGGTGATATATGAAATTTAAAAAAATCACTCATTAAAAAATTAGAAATGATGCTCATGTACCATGAAATTAAGTTTATTATACATATAT
The DNA here is from genome assembly GCA_932364175.1 of Eruca vesicaria subsp. sativa. Lineage (NCBI taxonomy): Eukaryota > Viridiplantae > Streptophyta > Magnoliopsida > Brassicales > Brassicaceae > Eruca > Eruca vesicaria. Next base: position 56,431 of record CAKOAT010930709.1, read on the forward strand.
ATAAATTTAGAGTGTGATTAGGTATTTTTAAATAATACTAAAGAGGCTAAATATTATAGATAAAAATTATCAAAAAATTCAAATGTTTCGTAGGTAACCCACATATTTCAAGATAAATTAGAAAAATATAATTTTTTTTTGTTTTAATGTATAATTGCATCATGAAATTAATTAATTTGAAAATTGGAGAGGTTTAAAACCTTAGTTGTTCCTGTTTATCTAGAAAATAGAGATTTTATAGGGGTTAGTTCAGTGATTTTAGTGGTATATGAAGTTTTATTAAAGTCTTCTGTTGAAAATTAGAACTGATACACATGAACCAAGACGAAAAGTTTAGTACATTAATATAATTTTGGATGTGGCTAGATATTTTTCAACAAAATTAAAGCGGCTAACCTTTACTATATATAACATTTACCAGAAAACTCGATCTTTTTGTAGGGGTTAACCCACATATTTGAGGATAAATTAGAAAATATTATATTTTGTTTTAACGCATAACTACATTATGCACTGACATAGTAGGGATATTAAAGAGGTTTAAGACCTTGATTGTTCCTGTTTCTCATGAAAAAGAGTTTTTATAGGGGTTTGTCCACTTATTAGGTGATATTTGAAATTTCAATAAATTACTCATTGAAAAATTAGAAAAACGCCCATGTACCATGAAAATAAGTTTAGCATACATATATATAAACTTAGAGTGTGATTAGGTATTTCTAAACAACACTTAAATGGCTAAATATTGAAGATGGAATTAATCGGTTAATTAAATGTTTTCGTAGGGGTTAAAACCCCATATTTCGAGATAAATTAAAAAATATATATTTTTGGCTGAATGCATATTTGCATCATACAATGACATAATATGAAAATTAAAGAGGTTTAAGACTTTAGATGTTTCCGTTTTCTAGAAAATAGAGATTTTAGAGGGGTTAGTTCATTGATTTTAGTGGTATATGAAGTTTTATTAAATTCCTCCTTTGAAAATTAGAACTAATGCCCCTGTACCATGACCATAATTTTAGTACATTAATAAGATTTTGAATGTGGTTAGATATTTTTAAACAAATTTAAAGAAGCTTAACTTTAGTATATATAACATTTACCGGAAACTTCTATCTTTTGTAGGGGTTAAACCACATATTTCAAGATAAATTAGAAAATATTGTATTTTGTTTTAATGCATAGTTACATCATGCAGTGACATAGTATAGAGATTAAAGATGTTTAAGACCTTAATTCTTCCCCTTTCTCCTCAAAAAGAATTTTTATAGGCTAGTCCACATATTAGCTGATATATAAAATTCATATAAATTACTCATTAAAAATTAGAAATGATGTCCATGTCCCATGAAAATAAGTTTAGCATACATATATATAAATTTAGAGTGTGCTTAGGTATTTTTAAACAACACTAAATAGGCTAAATATTATAGATAGAATTTAACACTAAATTCATTTTTTTCGTAGGCTTACCTCACAGATTTCAAAATAAATTAGAAAAATATAAAATTTTTGTTTGAAAGCATAGCTGCATAATGCAATGACATAATATGAAAATTAAAGAGGTTTAAGACCTTAGATGTTCCAGTTTCTCTAGAAAATAGAGATTTTATAGGGGTTAATTCATTGATTTTAGTGGTTTATAAAGTTTTATTAAATTCCTCTATTGAAAATTAGAACTGATGCTCATGTTACCATGAACGTAAGTATAGTACATTAATATAATTTTGAATGTGTAGATATTTTTAAACAAAACTAAAGAGGCTAAACTTTACTATCTATAACATTTACCGGAAAACTCGATCTTTTTGTAGGGGTTAACCCACATATTTGATGATAAATTATTAAATATTGTATTTTTTTAACGCATAGCTACATCATGAAGTGACATAGTATGGAGATTAAAGATTTATAAGACCTTAATTGTTCCCTTTTCTCATGAAAAGAGTTTTTATTGGGGTTGGTCTACTTATTAGGTGATATATGAAATTTAAATAAATTACTGGTTCAAAAATTAGAAATGATGCCCATGTACCATGAAAATACGTTTAGCATACATATATACAAATTTAGAGTGTGATTATGTATTTTTAAACAACACTAAATATCTAAATGTTATAGGTAGAATTTATCAGAAAAGTTTTATATTGTAGTGATTAACATACACATTTCAAGAAAAACTAGAAAAATAGAATAATTTTTTAAATGCATAGCTGCATCATGCAATGACATAATACGAAAATTAAAGAAGTTTAAAACTTTAAGTGTTCCCGTATCTTTAGAAAATATAAAATTTATAGGGGTTAATTCATTGATTTTAGTGGTATATGAAGTTTTATTAAATTCCTCCATTGAAAATTAGAAATGATGCCCATTTACCATGATCATAAGTATAGTACTTTAATATACTTTTGAATGTGGTAGATATTTTTAAACAAAACTAAAGAGGCTAAACTTTACTATCTATAACATTTACCGGAAAACTCGATCTTTTTGTAGGGGTTAACCCACATATTTGAGGATAAATTATTAACTATTGTATTTTTTTAACGCATAGCTACATCATGCAGTGACATAGTATGGAGATTAAAGAGTTTTAAGACCTTAATTGTTCCCTTTTCTCATGAAAAGAGTTTTTATTGGGGTTGGTCTACTTATTAGGTGATATATGAAATTAAAATAGATTACTGGTTCAAAAATTAGAAATGATGCCCATGTACCATGAAAATACATTTAGCATACATATATACAAATTTAGAGTGTGATTATGTATTTTTAAACAACACTAAAGATCTAAATGTTATAGATAGAATTTATCAGAAAAGTTTTATATTGTAGGGATTAACGTACACATTTCAAGAAAAACTACAAATATATAATAATTTTTTAAATGCATAGCTGTATCATGCAATGACATAATACGAAAATTAAAGAATTTTAAAACTTTAAGTGTTCCCGTATCTTTAGATAATAGAAATTTTATAGGGGTTAATTCATTGATTTTAGTGGTATATGAAGTTTTATTAAATTCCTCCATTGAAAATTAGAAATGATGCCCATTTACCATGATCATAAGTATAGTACTTTAATATACTTTTGAATGTGGTAGATATTTTTAAACAAAACTAAAGAGGCTAAACTTTACTATCTATAAGATTTACCGGAAAACTCGATCTTTTTGTAAGGGTTAACCCACATATTTGAGGATAAATTATTAAATATTGTATTTTTTAACGCATAGCTACATCATGCAGTGACATAGTATGGAGATTAAAGAGTTTTAAGACCTTAATTGTTCCCTTTTCTCATGAAAAGAGTTTTTATTGGGGTTGGTCTACTTATTAGGTGATATATAATATTAAAATAGATTACTGGTTCAAAAATTAGAAATGATGCCCATGTACCATGAAAATACGTTTAGCATACATATATACGAATTTAGAGTGTGATTATGTATTTTTAAACAACACTAAAGATCTAAATGTTATAGATAGAATTTATCAGAAAATTTTTATATTGTAGGGATTAACGTACACATTTCAAGAAAAACTACAAATATATAATAATTTTTTAAATGCATAGCTGTATCATGCATTGACATAATACGAAAATTAAAGAAGTTTAAAACTTTAATTGTTCCCGTATCTTTAGATAATAGAAATTTTATAGGGGTTAATTCATTGATTTTAGTGGTATATGAAGTTTTATTAATTTCTTCTGTTGAAAATTATAACTGATGCATATGTACCATGAAAAAAAGTTTAGTACATTAATATAATTTTGAAAGTGGCTAAATATTTTTAAAAAAAATTAAAGAGGCTAACCTTTACTATATATAACATTTACTGGAAAACACGATTTTTCTTGTAGGGATTAATCCACATATTTAAGGATAAATTCGAAAATATGGTATTTTGTTTTAACGCATAGCTACATCATGCAATAAAGTAGTATGGAGATTAAAGAGGTTTAAGACCTTAAATGTTCCTATTTCTCATGAAAATAGAGTTTTTATAGGTGTTGGTCCACTTATTAAGTGATATATAAAATTTAAATAAATCACTTATTAAAAAATTAGAAATCATGCTCATATACCATGAAATTAAGTTTAGCATACATATATATAAATTTAGAGTGTGATTAGGTATTTTTAAACAATACTAAAGAGACTAAACATTATAGATAAAAATTATCAAAAAATTCAAATTTTTCCTAGGTATTAACCCACAGATTTCAAGATAAACTAGAAAAATATAAAAAATTTGTTTTAATGTATAATTGCATCATGAAATGACTTAATTTAAAAATTCGAGAGGTTTGAAACCTTAGGTGTTCCCGTTTATCTAGAAAATAGAGATTTTATAGGGGTTAGTTCATTGATTTTAGTGGTATATATGAAATTTTATTAAAGTCTTCTGTTGAAAATTAGAACTGATGCACATGAACCATGAAGAAAATTTTAGTACATTAATATAATTTTGAATGTGACTAGATATTTTTAAACAAAATTAAAGCGGCCAACCTTTACTATCTATAACGTTTACCGGAAAACTCGATTTTTTGTAGGGGTTAACCCACATATTTGAGGATAAATTAGAAAATGTCATATTTTTTTTAACGCATAGCTACATCATGCAGTGACATAGTAGGGATATAAAAAAGGTTTAACACTTTGATTGTTCCCCTTTCTCATGAAAACGAGTTTTTATAGAGGTTAGTCCACTTATTAGGTGATATTTGAAATTTAAATAAATTACTCATTGATAAATTAGAAATTACGCTCATGTACTATGAAAGTAAGTTTAGCATACATATATATAAACTTAGAGTGTGATTAGATATTTCTAAGCAACACTTAAATGGCTAAATATTGAAGATGAAAGTAATCAGTAAATTCTATTTTTTCGTAGGGGTTAACCCGCAAATTTCAAGATAAATTAGAAAATATAACATTTTTGGTTGAATGCATATTTACATCATAAAATGACATAATATGAAAATTAAATAGGTTTAAGACTTTATATGTTCCCGTTTCTTTAGAAAATAGAGATTTTATACGGGTTAGTTCATTGATTTTAGTGCTATATGATGTTTTATTAATTCCTCCTTTGAAAATTAGAACTGATGCCCCTGTACCATGAAAATAAGTTTAGAACGTTAATAAAATTTTGAATGTGGTTAGATATTTTAAAACAAATTTAAAAGAGGCTTAACTTTACTATATATGACATTTACCGAAAAACTCATTTTTTGTAAAGATTAACCCACATATTTGAGGATAAATTATAAAATATTATATTTTATTTTAATGCATACCTACATCATGCAGTGACATAGTATGGAGATTAAAGAGGTTTAAGACCTTAATTGTTCCCTTTTCTCATGAAAAAGAGTTTTTATAGGGGTTGTCCAATAATTAGGTGATATATTAAATTTAAATAAATTACTCATTTAAAAATTAGAAATGATGTCTATGTCCCATGAAAATACGTTTAGCATACATATATACAATTTTAGAGTGTGATTATATATTTTTAAACAACACTAAAGAGGCTAAATATTATAGATACATTTATCAGAAAATTCTTTTTTTAGTAGGGATTAAAGTACATATTTCAAGAAAAATTAGAAAAATAAAAAAAATTATTTTAATACATATCTGCATCATGCAATGACATAATAGGAAAATTAAAGAAGTTTAAAATTTTAAGTTTTCCCGTTTCTTTAGAAAATAGAAAATTTACAGGGGTTAGTTCATTGATTTTAGTGGTAAATGAAGTTTTATTAGATTCTTCTGTTGAAAATTAGAACTGATGCATATGTACCATGAACAAAATTTTAGTACATTAATATAACTTTTTAAAGTGGCTAGATATTTTTGAAAAAAAGTTAAAGAGGCTAACCTTTACTATATATAACATTTACCAAAAACTCGATTTCGTTTGTAGGGGTTAACCCACATATTTAAGGATAAATTAGAAAATATTGTATTTTTTTTAACGCATAGCTACATCATGCAGTGACATAGTATGGAGATTAAAGAGGTTTAAGACCTTAATTGTTCCATTTTCTCATGAAAAAGAGTTTTTATAGGGGTTGGTCTACTTAATTAGGGTATATATGAAATTAAATAAATTAGTAACTGAAAAAATTATAAATGATACCTATGTACCATGAATATACGTTTAGCATACATATATACAAATTTAGAGTGTGATTATGTATTTTTAAACAACACTAAAGAGGCTCAATATTATAGATAGAATTTATTAGAAATTTTTTTTTTGTAGGGATTAACGTACATATTTCAAGAAAAATTAGAAAATATAAAAAATTTGTTTTAATGCATAGCTGCATCATGCAAGGACATAACATAAAAATTAAATAAGCTTAAAACTTTAAGTGTTCCCGTTTCTCTAGAAAATAGAAAATTTATAGGGGTTAGTTTATTGATTTTAGTGGTATATCAAGTTTTATTAAATTCTTCTGTTAAAAATAAGAACTGATGCATATGTACCATGAACAAAAGTTTAGTACATTAATATAACTTTGAAAATGGCTAGATATTTTTAAACAAAATTAAAGAGGCTAACCTTTACTATATATAACATTTACCAAAAACTCGATTTCGTTTGTAGGGGTTAACCCACATATTTAAGGATAAATTAGAAAATATTGTATTTTGTTTTAACGCATAGCTACATCATGCAGTGACATAGTATGGAGATTAAAGAGGTTTAAGACCTTAATTGTTCCATTTTCTCATGAAAAAGAGTTTTTATAGGGGTTGGTCTACTTAATTAGGTGATATATGAAATTAAATAAATTAGTAACTGAAAAAATTATAAATGATACCTATGTACCATGAAAATACGTTTAGCATACATATATACAAATTTAGAGTGTGATTACGTATTTTTAAACAACACTAAAGAGGCTCAATATTATAGATAGAATTTATTAGAAAATTCTTTTTTTGTAGGGATTAACGTACATATTTCAAAAAAAATTAGAAAAATATAAAAATTTTGTTTTAATGCATAGCTGCATCATGCAAGGACATAACATAAAAATTAAATAAGCTTAAAATTTTAAGTGTTCCCGTTTCTCTAGAAAATAGAAAATTTATAGGGGTTAGTTCATTGATTTTAGTGGTATATCAAGTTTTATTAAATTCTTCTGTTAAAAATAAGAACTGATGCATATGTACCATGAAAAAAAGTTTAGTACATTAATATAACTTTGAAAATGGCTAGATATTTTTAAACAAAATTAAAGAGGCTAACCTTTACTATATATAACATTTACCGAAAAACTCGATTTTGTTTGTAGGGGTTAACCCACATATTTAAAGATAAATTAGAAAATATGGTATTTTGTTTTAACACATAGCTACATCATGCAGTGACATAGTATTGAGATTATAGAAGTTTAAGACCTTAAATGTTCCCCTTTCTCATGAAAAGAGAGTTTTTATAGGTGTTGATCCACTTATTAAGTGATATATGAAATTTAAATAAATTACTCACTGAAAAATTAGAAATGATAGTCATGTACCATTAAATTAATTTTAACATACATATATATAAATTTAGAGTGTGATTATGTATTTTTAAACAACACTAAAGAGGCTAAATATTATAGATAAAAATTATTAAAAAGTTTAATTTTCGTGGGGATTAACCCACAGGTTTCAAAATAAATTAGAAAAATATAAAAAAAAAATTTTAATGTATAATTGCATCATGAAATGACATAATATGAAAATTAGAGAGGTTTAAAACCTTAGGTGTTATCGTATTCTCTAAAAAATAAAGATTTTATAGGAGTTCGTTCATTGATTTTAGTGGTATATGAAGTTTTATTAAAGTCTTCCGTTGAAAATTAGAACTGATGCACATATACCATGAAGAAAAGTTTAGTACATTAATATAATTTTGAATGTGACTAGATATTTTTAAACAAAACTAAAGCGGCTAACCTTTACTATATATAACGTTTACCGGAAAACTCCATCTTTTTGCAGGGTTAACCCACATATTTGAGGATAAATTAGAAAATATCATATTTTGTTTTAACGCATAGCTACATCCTGCAGTGACATAGTATGATATTAAAGAGGATTAAGACCTTGATTGTTCCCCTTTGTCATGAAAAAAGTTTTTATAGGGGTTGGTCCATTTATTAGGTGATATTTGAAATTTAAAAAATTACTCATTAAAAAAATAGAAAAGACGCCCATGTACCATGAAAACAAGTTTAGCATACATATATATAAACTTAGAGTGTGATTTGGTATTTTTAAACAACACTTAAATGGCTAAATATTTAAGATGGAATTAATCAGTAAATTCAATTTTTTCGTAGGGGTTAACCCACAGATTTTGAGATAAATTAGAAAAATATATCATTTTTGGTTTAATGCATATTTGCATCATACAATGACATAATATGAAAATTAAATAGGCTTAAGACTTTAGGTGTTACCGTTTCTCTAGAAATTTGAGATTTTATAGGGGTTAATTCATTGATTTAAGTGGTATATGAAGTTTTATTAAATTCCTCCATTGAAAATTAGAAATGATGCCCATTTACCATGATCATAAGTATAGTACTTTAATATAATTTTGAATGTGGTTAGATATTTATAAACAAAACTAAAGAGGCTAAACTTTACTATATATAACATTACCAGAAAATTCGATTGTTAGTAGGGGTTAACCCACATATATGACGATAAATTATAAAATATTGTATTTTGTTTTAACGCATAGCTACATCATGCAATGACATAGTATGGAGATTAAAGAGGATTAAGACCTTAATTGTTCCCTTTTCTCATGAAAAAGAGTTTTTATAGGAGTTGGTCTACTTAATTAGGTGATATATGAAATTTAAATAAATTAGTAATTGAAAAATTAGAAATGATACCTATGTACCACGAAAATACGTTTAGCATGCATATATACAAATTTATAGTGTGATTATGTATTTTTAAACAACACTAAAGAGGCTCAATATTATCGATAGAATTTTATTAGAAATTTTCTTTTTTTGTAGGGATTAACGTACAAATTTTAAGAAAAAATAGAAAATATAAAAAAAATTTGTTTTAATGCATAGCTGCATCATTCAATGACATAACATAAAAATTAAAGAAGTTTAAAACTTTAAGTGTTCCTGTTTCTCTAGAAAATAGAAAATTTTTAGGGGTTAGTTCATTGATTTTAGTGGTATATCTTGTTTTATTAAATTCTTCTGTTAAAAATAAGAACTGTTGCATATGTACCATGAACAAAAGTTTAGTACATTAATATAACTTTGAAAATGGCTAGATATTTTAAACAAAATTAAAGAGGCTAACCTTTACTATATATAACATTTACCGGAAAATTCGATTTTGTTTGTAAGGGTTAAGCCATATATTTAAAGATAAATTAGAAAATATGGTATTTTGTTTTAGCGCATAACTACATCATGCACTGACATAGTATGGAGATTATAGAGATTTAAGACCTTAATTGTTCCCCTTTCTCATGAAAAGAGAGTTTTTATAGGTGTTGATCCACTTATTAGGTGATATATGAAATTTAAATAAATTACTCATTGAAAAACTAGACTTGATGACCATGTATCATGTATCATGAACATAAGTTTAGTATATTAATATAATTTTGAATGTGGCTACATATTTTTAAACAACACTAAAGAGACTAGACTTTAGTATATTTAACATTTACCGTAAAACTCGATCTTTTATAGGGGTTAACTCACATATTTCAAGATAAATTAAAAAATATAGTATTTTGTTTTAATACATAGCTTCTTCATGCATGGACATATTATGGAGATTAAAGAAGTTTGAGACCTTAATGTTTCTCCTTTCTCTTGAAAATAATAGTTTTTATAGGGTTGGTCCACTTATTTGTTGATATATGAAATTTAAATAAAATACTCATTGAGAAATTAGAAATAATTCCCATGTACCATGAAAATAAGTTTAACATACATATATATAAATTTAGAGTGTTATTAGGTATTCTTAGACAATATTAAAGAGGTTAAATATTATAGATAAAATTTATAAAAAAAAATCAATATATTCTTAAAGATTAACGCACATATTTCAAAACAAAATTAGAAAATTAAGAATACATGATTATAAATTTAGAGTTTGGTTAAATATTTTTAAACCAACATTAATGAGGCTAAATTATAGTTTATATAGCCTTTATTGGAAAACTGCATATTTTCATAAAATTAATTAAAAATATTGTATTTTTAATGCATAACATCATCATGCACTAACATATAGATGATGAAAAATAAAGAGGTTTGAGACCTTATTTTTTTCTGTTTCTATAGAAATTATAGATTTTATAGGGATCCATAGGATTAGGCAGAATATTAAGTCTTATTAAATTACTCATTAAATATTGAAACGAGGCCCATGAAACCATGAAAATAAGTTTAGCATACATTAATAAAAATGTAAATGTTATTAGTTATTTTTTAATCAACATGAAAAAACTTTAACTTTAGTATATAGAATTTATCAGAAAACTCTATCTTTTGTAGGCAATTCACTCATTTTAAGATAAATTAGAGAATACAATACTTTTCTTTAAAAATGATGCATCCAGCAGATATATATGGTGTCTAACACTTTTGTTGTCCAAATTTCTCTTGAATATAGAGATTTCATAGGATTTGGTATATAAAGTTTTATTAAATTACTCGTTGGAAAATTATAAGTGATGTCCATGTATCATAAAAATAAATTTAGGATACATTAATATAAATTTTTAATTTGGTTATATACATTAATATAACTTCAGTATATAGCATTTATCGAAAATTCGATCTTTTTGTAGGGGTTAACCTACAGATTTCAAGATAAATGAGAAAATAGTATACTTTTCTTTTAATGCATAGATGCATCCAACACAACTTTGTTGTCTAGAGATCAAGGATGTCTGAAAACTTTGTTGTCCAAATTTCTCTTGAATATAGATATTTTATAGAGTTTAGTTTTTTTATTTCCATGATATATGGAGTTTTATTAAATTACTCTTTGAAAAATTATAACTAATGTCCATGTACCATGAAAATAAATTTAGGATACATTAGTATAAATTTTTAACGTGGTTAGAAATTTAAATAACACTAAAGAGGCTAAATTTAAGAATAAATATCATTTATTGGAAAAACATAATATTTTCGTAAAGATTAATACATATATTTCAAGATAAATATAAATATTTGAAATTTTTGTATTTATACACAGCTTCATCCAGCACTAATATGGAATGAATATTAAAGAATTTTGATCTCTGAATTATCTAAATTTCTCTAGAAAATAGAGATTTCATAGCTGTATAGCTGCATTCAGCACTAATATAGGAAAATTATCATTTTATAAAAGATGTAAATAATGAAAAATAAATTGTATGTGTGATTTATCAAAAAAACACGTTAGTGGAGAAGGTCTCTTGATGTTGCTCTATAATTATATTTTGATTATATGTACTTTTTTACATGGTTTCAAATAAATTATGAATGTCATATTAATCATTATATTTTACCTTATTAGTTTAGTAAATGATTAGATTTAAATGTATTTGCTTCTCTTAGTTAGTTTTAAATATATCAAAATGTATTTATAATTTCAAATAACTTACAAAATAGTAATAAGATATATATATATATATATTTAAATTAGTATTAGCATATTAAATTAATTATAATTTGAAACTATAAGGTCAATATAAAATTGTAGTAACATTTATAAATAAATATAGACATATGTAATCTACATTATATACATATTACAAATAATTTATTGAAGAAAATAAACAATATTTTTATAAAAATATAAATTATATAATATATTTTTTTTTATAAAATGGGTCTTGTGAGATTTTGCACAGTTTCATTACCTAATATCATAAATAGACAAATAACAAATATATACATACATACTTATGTCATTTCCCAAAAAAAAAAAGAAAACAGAGACATACATACTTATACAAGAATGGTATATATTACCAAAAGAATCTAATCGAGACTTTTTGTCTAAACTTAAATTTATTTTCAACCTCCGGCTCCCTCATATTTTTTTGGCATTCTCTTCTCAAAACTAGAATTAGATAATCATTCATCCATATATTTCTATTTCAAACAAAATCATTTTAGATATATTATAGTTCAAATTTTAGATACAAACAAGTTAATTGAATAATAGTTATGCACTTATGAGTGAACTATTATCGTATTACAGAATTTGAAAAGTTAAAGGACATTTTTATACTAAGTGATATATGTATCAACAAATATAATAATAAAACTTTATAGTATTCTTACAAATAGTTTGCATTTCAATATGTATTACAAAAGCACATGCTATATCGTTGTATCTACTATGAAATATAAGAAATTATTGTATAGCTGTGATACGGTCGAATCAAGCTGAAGTACAGCCCATACGTTAATCGGTTTGACTTAAATTCCTAATGACGAAATGTTTTAACTAGTTTTCTTTTCTAATATTTAATATCGTTGCAATATTCAGATGCCTGTTAAAACTTCTTTTTTTTGTCACAGCCTGTTAAAACTTGAAAGCAAGAAATTTTGTATAGCAATAATAATAAGAAAATAATATATCAGGGCACCGACAGTTTGTATGAGAGCATGTGGCACGAAGGCTTGAGAAGACAGTACACAGTATTCAATCAATCATGAAAACGACATTTGATGTGTAACCTAATAAAGTTCTCTCTTTCTACATTATATAATACTATATTTATATGTTTGTTGTGCAACATTATAATATGGAGTATTTATTATCTTTATTTCTCAACAAGTCAATAAATCCGAATTCCTAAAAGCCAAATATTGCTTCTAGATATGTTATATAAATCACGAACTATTTGTCGGCAAATGTATACATATATAGACATAATTCATGGGCATATATTTGTGGTGATACGAATATACGATAGTGTCACTAATTGTACATTTTCTGGAGGAGAAAAAGAAATTAGCGATATGGTGACTGGGGCCGATATAACAAAATAAGTAAATAACAAAATATATACCAAAACAGTTTATCTATTAGTAGGGCATAATAACAGATAAAAAAAACAAATTACCAAACAAATCTTTGGAAGGACAAAGATAAAAGTGAAAACCAATGCAGTTAAACAGATAATAAAGTAAAAAAAAAAACATGAAACGGCATTAATACGAATAATTAGAAGTTTAGAACCAAGAAAGAAAAAAAAAGACCTAGAAAATAGGATCCTGGACACGATGCTTACAGAGTGTTTTACGTCTGGTGAGTAAATAAATGCAGTTACATATCTGTTTCTCAACATTTGTAAGTTTCTTTACAAAATAAGAGGAATTTATTACACATTAGGACAATAGCAAAGACCTAGAGATTTTTTTTTAATTTAAAATCAGATGAAATTTCATTTCACTACAAAATTATTTTCTTGCACATGCTGTAAGAACGTGAATCTACTCAGACAAATAATCTAAAGAAAAAAAAAATCCATCAAACTAATATTATTGGCTAGAATAATGGAGGTTAAATGCACATAACCATAAAAACAAATTACAAAATTGAATTAATGTGATTTTGGGTATTGTTTAACACAAGAACAGCAACAAGTGGAATGGAAGACAGAGAGAGAGCACACATGTTTTAATGGGTCCCCACAGTTTTTAACTATTTAATTATTTTTTTGTCGGAATTTATTAAATTTCTCTGATTTTATTAAATAAAATAATCTAAAACCATTTAACTAATCACTCTCTCACTAATTTTCTTCTTGCTTACGCGTTTCTAAAGATTTTTTTGGCCTTCCCCTTTATCATCTCTCTCTCTCTCTCGCGCTGGAATCATCCTTTATTTCTGTGACTGTGCACTTTCGGAGAAGAAGAGGTGAGAAAGTAAACAAATAAACCATCACCATATATACAATACACCCACACACTATTCCATTTTATTTCCTTCATTAATTTTCCTTTCTTCATTTGCAATTTTTTTTTAAAAAAAAAGATATTTTCCAACAAAACAAAAGTCTGTTTCTTTTTAAATTTGTTCGGACTCTCCGATTTGCTGAGACCGAACTGCCTTATGAACCACTCCATTCTCTCTCCTTTCTTTATTACAATCGATCTGTGAGGACAATCCAAAAAAGAGTGTAGTGGTCGGACAATATGAACACCGGTGGTCGGTTAGTCGCCGGTTCACACAACAGAAACGAGTTTGTTCTTATCAATGCCGATGAGAGTGCCAGAGTAAATAAAGATCTCACCTTTTTATTTTATTTTAATTTAATTGGATCTGGGTTTCTCTGTTTCTGTGCTAAAGTCTCTTCCTTTTTCTCTTCTGGATCTGGGTTTGACCTGTAGAAATTTAATTAAGTTTTAGGGTTCTTGTTAGTTTCCACACATTTGCAGCTTACTTAATCTACAATTCATTGTGTCGGTGGTAAGATTTTTTAATGTGAAAGACTGAAAAGTGGAACTTTATGTTTCTTTAGTTGTTTGTTGTTTGTGTGTGAGATCTAATATGTGTTACTGTGACTATGATGTGATGATATAATTTTTTGGTGTATTGTGTTTGCAGATAAGATCAGTGCAGGAGCTGAGTGGGCAGATATGTCAAATCTGTAGAGACGAGGTTGAGTTGACTGTTGATGGAGAGCCATTTGTGGCGTGTAACGAATGTGCATTCCCTGTTTGTAGACCTTGTTATGAGTATGAGAGACGTGAAGGCAATCAAGCTTGTCCTCAGTGCAAAACTCGTTACAAAAGAATCAAAGGTTTTTGTTTTGATTGTGTTTAGGTTTCGTGAATTGTTAGAGATTTTTGACTGATTTGTGGTTTATGTTATTAGGAAGTCCAAGAGTTGAAAATGATGAAGAGGAAGATGATATTGATGATATAGACAATGAGTTTGAGTACGAGAACGGTGGGATTGGATTTGATCAGGTCTCTGAAGGTGTGTCTGTCTCTCGTCGCCACTCTGGTTTCCCACAATCTGATTTGGATTCAGCTCCTCCTGGCTCTCAGATTCCATTACTGACTTATGGAGAAGAGGTAATAGTCACACTCAATCACTGCATCTTCATTATTTTTTCATCTACTGTCTCTCATTACATTATTATGGCTTTTGTTAATCACAGGACATTGAGATTTCTTCTGACAGACATGCTCTCATTGTTCCTCCTTCACTTGGTGGTCATAGCAATAAAAGTCACCCAGCTTCTCTCTCTGACCCAACCATTGCTGGTAAAATTCTTGGACTTTACTTTAATGAGTGAAAAAATTGTGTTGTCTATTTAGTTTACTGAGTTTTCATTTACATTGTGTAACTGCAGCACATCCAAGACCTATGGTACCTCAGAAAGATCTTGCGGTTTACGGTTACGGAAGTGTAGCTTGGAAAGATAGGATGGAAGACTGGAAAAGAAAGCAGAATGAGAAACTTCAAGTGGTTAAACATGAAGGAGATCCTGATTTTGAAGATGGTGATGACATCCCAATGTAAGGCATCAACACACAAAAACTCTTTTTGGTTTATGTCTCTGTGATATTTATGAAGTTTTTTTTTTGGTTATTTTAGGATGGATGAGGGAAGACAGCCATTGTCTAGGAAGATACCAATCAAATCAAGCAAGATTAATCCATACAGGATGTTAATTATTCTACGTCTTGTGATTCTTGGTCTCTTCTTCCACTACCGTATTCTCCACCCTGTCAAAGATGCTTACGCACTGTGGCTTATATCAGTTATTTGTGAGATATGGTTTGCTGTTTCATGGGTTCTTGATCAGTTCCCTAAGTGGTACCCTATAGAGCGAGAAACATACTTGGACAGACTCTCATTAAGGTAAACTTGAATCAAACTTGAATCAAGTGGTTTTATCACACTTGGAAATTATATATAATTTTGATCATTTTTTTGTTTTGTAGATATGAGAAAGAAGGAAAACCATCAGAGCTATCAGCTGTAGATGTATTTGTCAGTACAGTGGATCCGTTGAAAGAGCCTCCGCTTATTACAGCAAACACTGTCTTGTCTATCCTTGCGGTTGACTATCCAGTTGATAGAGTTGCTTGTTATGTATCTGATGATGGTGCTGCCATGCTTACTTTTGAAGCTCTTTCAGAGACTGCTGAATTTGCAAGGAAATGGGTTCCTTTCTGTAAGAAATATTGTATTGAGCCACGTGCTCCTGAGTGGTACTTCTGTCATAAGATGGACTACTTGAAGAATAAAGTCCATCCTGCTTTTGTCAGGGAACGGCGAGCCATGAAGGTTACTACTTCTTTGCTTAGTATCAGTCTTTTTTGTTTATATTAGAGGATGATGATGGCTTTGGATATTGATTTGGAAGATTGTGTTTTTGACAGAGAGATTATGAAGAATTTAAAGTTAAGATCAATGCTTTAGTAGCAACGGCACAGAAAGTGCCTGAAGAAGGTTGGACTATGCAAGATGGTACACCTTGGCCTGGTAATAGTACAAGAGATCATCCCGGCATGATTCAGGTGAGTTTCATCAACTATGCTTTTATTTCCAAAAAGCCTTTATACTCCCTTCTTTTTTAAATAGAGGATGTTTTAGAATTAGGCACATCGATTAAGATCTAATAAGAGCATCAGTAACTATTCACCTAACCACAAATAGTTAAATAAGACTGCCTAAAATCATTGGTCATATAGCATAATAGTTAATACATTTTACATTGAAAATTAAAAACTTCATCTAATTTGGAACAAAAACAATTCTCTAAGTATTTAAAAACAGAGGGAGTATGTAATATGCTTCATATATAAACCTTATTGGTTTTCTTGCAATAGGTATTCCTTGGAAGTGATGGTGTACGTGATGTGGAAAACAACGAGTTGCCTCGGTTAGTTTACGTCTCTCGTGAGAAGAGACCTGGATTTGATCATCATAAGAAGGCTGGAGCGATGAATTCATTGGTAAGTTATCGACTAATACCTTCATAAGTCTTTCTTTGTAAATTTTATGGTTCTTGACTCTTTGATTCATGTACAGATACGTGTCTCGGGGGTTCTGTCAAATGCTCCTTATCTTCTCAACGTGGATTGTGATCACTACATCAACAATAGCAAAGCTCTTAGAGAAGCAATGTGTTTCATGATGGATCCTCAGTCAGGAAAGAAAATCTGTTACGTTCAGTTCCCTCAAAGATTCGATGGGATTGATAGGCACGATCGTTACTCAAATCGCAATGTTGTCTTCTTCGATGTAAGTAGCACACATCCATACAAGCTTCTCCCTTTGAAAATTTAAGTACATTTTCTAAATAGTAATGAATCTTTTGGCTTTACAGATCAATATGAAGGGTTTAGATGGGTTACAAGGACCTATATACGTTGGGACAGGTTGTGTTTTCAGGAGGCAAGCACTTTACGGTTTTGATGCACCAAAGAAGAAGAAAGCTCCGGGTAAGACATGCAACTGCTGGCCAAAATGGTGTTTCATGTGCTGTGGTTCAAGGAAGAACCGTCAAGCAAAGAAGGCGGCTGCAGATAAGAAGAAGAAGAATAGGGAAGCGTCTAAGCAGATCCATGCTCTAGAGAATATTGAAGAGGGTAGTGTCACTAAAGGTAACACACTTCACTTAGTAACTTCTTTTTGGTGTTGGAAACTTTTTGCTGAAAATTTTGCTTCTTTTTTGGTAGGGTCTAATGTAGAACAATCAAGCGAGGCGATGCAACTGAAGTTGGAGAAGAAGTTTGGTCAGTCTCCTGTTTTTGTGGCCTCTGCTCGTATGCAAAACGGTGGGATGGCTAGAAACGCAAGCCCTGCTTGTCTGCTTCAAGAAGCTATCCAAGTCATTAGTTGTGGGTATGAAGATAAAACTGAATGGGGAAAAGAGGTACGCAGATCCTATTTTTTTCTTGTATATACGCAAATAGATTCTTGGCTTTGATGATGACTCTTGTTCTCTAGATTGGGTGGATCTACGGTTCTGTTACTGAAGATATTCTCACGGGTTTCAAGATGCATTCTCATGGATGGAGGTCTGTTTACTGCACACCTAAGTTAGCAGCTTTCAAAGGATCAGCTCCAATCAATCTTTCAGACCGTCTTCATCAAGTTCTTAGATGGGCTCTTGGTTCTGTTGAGATTTTCTTGAGTAGGCATTGTCCTATTTGGTATGGTTATGGAGGTGGTTTGAAATGGCTTGAGAGATTGTCTTACATTAACTCTGTGGTTTATCCATGGACCTCTCTTCCTCTCATCGTTTACTGTTCTCTCCCTGCCATCTGTCTCCTCACAGGAAAATTCATTGTTCCTGAGGTAAAACATTCATCTTAAAGCTTCTCAATATATGAATCTTTATCTCATGAGTTTGTGTCTTGTTTTTGCAGATAAGTAACTATGCAAGTATCCTTTTCATGGCGCTCTTCTCATCCATTGCCATAACTGGTATCCTTGAGATGCAATGGGGCAAAGTTGGGATCGATGATTGGTGGAGAAATGAACAGTTTTGGGTCATAGGAGGTGTCTCTGCGCATCTCTTTGCTCTCTTCCAAGGTCTTCTCAAGGTTCTTGCTGGTGTGGACACTAACTTCACAGTCACATCAAAAGCAGCTGATGACGGAGAGTTCTCAGATCTTTACCTCTTCAAATGGACTTCACTACTCATCCCTCCCACGACACTTCTCATCATAAACATGATTGGAATCATTGTTGGAATCTCTGACGCTATAAGCAATGGATATGACTCATGGGGACCTCTTTTTGGAAGATTGTTCTTTGCACTTTGGGTGGTTATTCATCTTTACCCTTTCCTTAAAGGTTTGCTTGGGAAACAAGATAGAATGCCGACTATTATTGTCGTCTGGTCCATCCTCTTGGCTTCTATTCTTACACTTCTTTGGGTCAGAGTTAATCCGTTTGTGGCGAAAGGTGGTCCTGTTCTTGAGATCTGCGGTTTGGACTGCTTGTGATTGGTTCCCACGGATCAAGAGAGGTTGTTGTCTACCTCTTTAAGACTCCTTCACTGTGTTCATTAGATGATGAAAAAGGAAAGAAAGGGTTTACTTTTGTTAAGAGATTGTTACTTTTTGCAAGAATGTGTTGTAGATATAGATGAAGAAAGAGGAAAGAAGGTTGTTGTCTATTTGTTTTGTTCTTTGGGGTCGTGAGATAAAAGGATTTTTTTTCAAATTATTCTTTAATTGAATATTTATGTTCTCTTTTGAATATTACATAACAAAGTGTCTCAGTCTGTAATCTTTTACATAAAAACTTCGTTTTATTTTCATTTAAAACAATGTGTGTTTCTCTGTTATCTTTTGGAAGAAAAAAATCATAATGGATGTTCTTGTGTTATGCTTCTGATAATTCAAGGTAGGCATGGGTGTTCCTCTTCGGTCTGGATTTAGATTTTTGGTGTTATGCTCATAAGTACCATTCGGTTTTTACTAATTAACGGATTGGATTCGGTTTAATTAATGAATTGGTTTTGGTTTGATTTTTTCGGATTCGATTCAGATCGGATCTAACCAATGTTTAAAATCGTCCAAAAATATATTTTTTAAAACCTCGAGTATTGGCAAAAAAATCAAAATAAATAAATTATTTATAAATCTAATAAAAAATTAGTTAAACTATATAAATTAACTAAAAAGTATTCAAAATAACAAATAAAACAACCTACAAAAATGTATTGAATACTCTAAAATATCTAAATCACCTTAATATATATATATTAACATATTAACTAATTTTTTGAATCATAATCTGGATTTCGATTAGGTTCGGGTTATAACCAAAATCCAAAGTAGTAAGCTCATAAATCCAATTTGGATATTTTTGTACAACAATTCAGATTCAGTTTTGTTTTTTCTGGTTTGGGTTAACGTAGTTACTTCAGGTTGAGGTAAAAGATGCCCAGGCCTAATGCAAGGTCCAACTTGCTCGGACATGCAAATTTGGGCCGGATAGATTACCAAATATAAATTAATAGTTATCAATAACTGAATGGCCCATAAAAGTATTATACAGGCCCAATACGGCTCCCATTTATATACTGCTTGTGTGTGTGTGTTGTTCGCTATGTTTAATAAGTGAGATGGTGCTTTGACCAAAAAAAAAAGGAAAACAAGTTACATGGTGCTTTTAATTCTGCATGGTGCAGAACTGAGAATTAGTTAAGTTGGGTACATATGAAAAGGAAAAAATTTCCAGTGATTTTATATAAAACGTGATTGTTGTCTATTAATTTGTGTCACGTCCACTGTTACTTTGGGTACTAAAATTAAAAGGTGGTTGTACTTGTACGTAAGCGACACGGAAGAATATAAGGATTTGATGAATGTTACTCTCAGGGACTATTAATTATGATGTGATATTCAGTTTGATTATTGACTCATGTTTGAAGAAAATTAAAAAAAATAGTGGTTGACTTGTCGGTGTTGAGAGTTGTATCGACTTTTTCTCTATATGGATAAAGTCAGCCTTCTTCTGCCACGTGTTAGAAACAATTTTAGTTCTCTGTAGGCTTTTATGGGTCGATGGCGAAATGCAAATAGAAGAAGATAGCAACTTCTTTTGTCCTTTTTGTATACTTATCTTTTCTTTTGGGAAGCATGTCGAACAACAGTATATTTGTAGGTATGATGTAGCTTTAATGTGTTAAGTTTCTTTAAGAAAAAAAACAGAAATTTCTTAGACTCTTAAATCATACCCATGCAAAACGTTGAAATCTTTTTTTTCTTTTTTTGATAAGTATGTGAATTTCATTATGTTGATAATGATACAGGGGATACATAATAGTATTTGAAATCTTTAGATATATAAGCTCGAAATAAGATAATATATAAAACCTAAGAAGGAAACACACAAATCCAAAGAAAAAAAAACATACAATATGGCTCCGATTGGTAACCATCGCGGAATCGCGGAAATAAAGTTAAGTTGCGGAAAAAATTAATTAAGTCGTGGAAAAATTTAAAATTTGCGGAATAGCGGAATATATATTAATTGATTAAAATATTTTATATGGTTTTTAATTTGTTATAAAAACAACTAGTAATAATTAAACTAATTATTATAAATGTGAAAACAACTAAAATTTATTAAAAACATTTTAGTTTTTATTATAAATATCTAACATATATTTCAATACATTTTAACAATAGACATTTTTTAGTATACAAATTATAATAGAACTTTATTTACAACATAATTATTTATCATTAAAATTATTGATATGTATTTTATATTTTAAGATAGTATTAGCATATAATTTAATAATATGAAAATATTAGTTTGTAAACCTTTCCACCATAATCTACTAAAACTCACTTTTCCACTTA
>CAKOAT010930709.1:77917-110409 GCA_932364175.1 Eruca vesicaria subsp. sativa
GTTTTTTTTTTCATTTCGCAACATTTCGTTGATTGGCAAAATTCTTGCGGAATCGCGTTTCATAAGTCATTCCGCCATTCCGCATGGTTACCAATCAATGCCTATATATCGAAGCAAAAGCTGAAAACAAAAGACCAAACGAAACGCACGTTTTGTTTAAGAAAGTAAAAACGTTCGTTCAAAAGAAATGTTCTTATGCTGAACGTTTGATCACAAGAACATCTAACTAGCAGCACTCACACACTTTTTTATTTTGTTGTTCTTTCATTTTGGCATTAACAGGTAATCCATAACACTTCGATTCGAGTTTAGTCAGATAGTAGGTTAAGTTTACGTTGCTGTAAAGACTTGGGTAGATGACCACTTGACGAGAATATCTATAGCAAATAATAATTTTCAAAAATCTTGGCTTTCTTTGAGAAATGTAGTCGTCTAGATTAACATATAGTTGACATATAATTACATATTTAGACCGCTATCATATTTCCAAATATCATGATTCATAATATAATCTATAGTTATAACGGATACACTTATAAAAAAAAACGGATACACGAGAAGTTCGATTCAACAGAACCCATTAGAATAATACTGAATATATAGAAGATTCAGTTGAATACTTCCGATGTCTCATTTTCCATCTTCAAATTTTATATTATAATAAGAAATTTTGATTAATCAAACTATAGCAAAGTTTCATATATTATCTTTCATTTTAAAAAGAAATTGTCAAAAACTTTAATGCACATAATACTACAGTTACGAAGGTGTATCTAGATTAGCTAATTACCACATTGAATACCAAAGAAAAGTATTTTGGAAAATTTAATGATGGCTGCTGGCCAATAAAAATTTAAGAGATCATGAATTGTTTAATCTAGTATGGTTAAATACGTAAATTATCTAATATTTGTTTAGATATTACGAAAATCAATTTTTGCGCATGCGATAAACTTTATTTTGAACATAATCACAAAAACACTATGTATAGAATGAGATATCTAACCCCGTAGGCCCATAGTATAATTCAATTTTCAGTGGTTCTTTGAAACGCATGATGATAAGTCTGAACCTTTGCATGTATTTACAGGTGATTAAATGACTTGATCAAGTTTTAATTTTGTTATATGAACGTTAAAGAACGCTGACATGTTTAATGAGAACCCAAAATCTGAATTCTGCTTCATTCATATATGAGCAAATATAAAACTCCGTGCTGGATTATCAACAAAATGTTTTAATATATCGGAAGATGTAACAAACACGACATATGTGTTACGTATATAGTAGCTTTCTTTTGGCAAAGTCCATATATAGTAGCTAGTAGTTAGTGTTTCAAAAAAGAAGTGTTTTAAAAAAAAAGTAGCTAGTAGTTAAAAAATAACATAGAATAGAATCCGAATTTTTCATGTCGACAACATTTTTTTCAAATCATATTTTAGTTACAACTAAGCGGGTGATAAAGCTCTATTTGTACTACTAAACTTTGATAATTTTTAATTAGCTAAGATAGATTAGTAATTAGTATATTAATTACATAGTTTTATTATTATTTCCCATGTTCGTCGCACATCCCTTCGAGACACAACGATCAAGTTGCGAATTGCGATGCCAACTTGCCAAATGTTGAGGATATTTATATACAAGTGGCAACAGTTTCAAACTTTATCCTTTTTCTCTTTATTAAACTCAAATTAAACATAAGTACCATCTAGTTGGCAAAAAGAAAGAATATGCTAAACATAACTAATTGTTTCTTTTTCAGACGAATATTTTTATTTTGTCTCCTAAGAACATATAAAGATAAAACGTCCAGAAGTGATTAATAAAATAAAATAATTTCCCCATGTATATACGACTCTGGTGTTTTTGTGCATACATTCTGGTTTTCTAAGAGAATATCGTAATCATTTAAGTGCACACTGTATTATCAGTTTAGCTAGTTTGATACGATAATCTGCTTATTTATTTTACAGAAAGAGACAAGTTGATTATCGTTAGAAAAAAAGAAGGCATTATCGTACACGCCTGAACTTAATTAAGCTGATAATGCGTTGTTCTTCGGCTTGGCCACGTTAAAATAGTTTTTAAATTGCAAGTTGAATGGATATTCTTATAATAATCCATATGACTTAACGTCTTTTGTTAATGCGAATTTAATTAGAGATTAGGTTAGGCGATAGGCACACACACATGCGAAAATAGTAGTTTAATAATCGTTGAGTTTCCGTATTTGGATCGATCTCAACTTTGGATGCCTATTTCTAAATTTATTTTATTATAATATTTCTATATAAGAAGTTCGGAACTAGTAATTATCCAATATCACCGTATAAAATAATTGACAATTGAAAAGCTTTGTCTATTTTGCCGTATAATTCGATAAAGGGACATAAACATCAGGCTCATAAAAATGTAACATCTTAACCATCGAGTTTTAACAATTTCTCTGGTATTCCAATTTCAAAAATAAATTTGTTAACGGGTTAAATAATGTGGCTGCTTAATTAACCAAGTAGAAACTAAGTGCGAAATTAGCCAAGTGCTCGCGTGTAAAAATGTAAAAATACCAACTACGTCAACTTGTGAGCACACTTGCTTAGATTTTGAAAATAAAACAAACGAATTCGAGATAGTCCTCAAGTTACTCCCACTATAAAATAAACTCAGGTTAATATAATATCAATAGTTAATCAATAGTTAATCACGTGTTCAGACTAGAAAGTTGAAGCTACGAGTAATCGCTGAACCATTCTTGGTCAAAATCTGTATCGAGACGAGAATATGTTATACAGTTCTATTTCAAATGTCATTCGATTTCATCTCTTTTAAACTTTTCTTAAGTTGCATGTTTTATTTTCGGACCAAGTATTAACAAAACAAATTATTATTATTATCATCTTCTACATAGACATTTGGTTTTACTTCTTATTTTTATTTAACAATTTTTTTCCATAGATATATCCATATAAGTTGACAACGAATCAAATAACCAATACCTACTCTTATAAAAAGTAGAGTTTCAGCTAGAGTCATCGTCTCTGGATTCGAGACTAAGTCACTGCGGAATTTATATATGACCTGCAGTATCCGAGACCAAAAATCGTTATAAATTAACAACATGATGACACTCTGATAATGTCTTTACTCGCTTCAATCTCTAATATAGAACATTTTGGCGGGATCAAGGTTAACCAAAACAAAAAAAGTAGAGTTTATTGAGGTTGGAAAATATTTAGACTGGAGCAAGAAAAATCGAAAACAAAGAATATTTCCTGGGTCAAACGGTCAAAAATACAATTGAACAAGAACGAACACGAACTTTAAAATAAGTGGGCCGTAGGTAAGGCCCATAAAAGTCACGTGCGCTAACATTTCATCACCGACACCGTCCAAACGGAACCTTTGACGTCGGCACGAACCAACACCGCACTCGTGCGAGACACGCGCTTTTGTACGGTACGTCTTATCTCTTCAACTTGACCTTCAAGCTCACCGTTTAGGCAAATATCTTATTTTAATAATAATATTTTATTTAATGCTTTTGCCTATTTTTCAGCAATTCATTACCATGGTAATCATATAAAATCACCGAACCATAAAGATAGTAATTAATAATGGTGTCTCAAAGTCTTTTTTTTTTTTGTTCAAGTGTCTCAAAGTCTCCATATTGTTTAACAGTGGTTATAGCTTTTGGTTTTTACCTTGCAACTTGTCTAATTGATGTCCTTTTTTCTTAATTCTTTTAGTTTATTAGGCTCGTTTAAGTTTTGATTACGACAGTTAAATAGTTCACTTCCATGTCGATGAACCTACCCACAACAAGTTGCAAAAGTTTCAGATCCATTACTCTCAGTTTACCCAATATGTTCATATTGGCCTGAATCTTCAAAACTAAATTTTACTTCGACTTTATAATATATGAATTATTTACTCTATTTTACTATGTTATAAAAGTGCGTGTTTTCTTTTCACACGGCTGAAACAGAGCGAGAACTCTTTTTATATATTTGGCGGCGCGGAATAAAAAGTTTTTTTTTGTTTAAAATGGAATAAAAATGTTTACAGAAACAAAAAAAAATTGTATATCTATTTAGCTTAAACCTTGTTCTGTCTTAAAAAGAAACATCTCGTAAAATCTCTGTCTTTCTTTCTCTCTGCTTCTCTGTTTTTTCTCTGCAGAGTTTTCTTTCCCTCTAAGAAAAGAAAACGATATATATTTTTAAAAATTTCTAGGCTTATAAGCTTTTAAGTTTCAGAGGAGGATTAGAGTTACGAGGGTTTTTTTATGTGTACCATAAAAGTGGCAAATCAAGAAGGAAACGTTGGTAAAAAAGCCGAGTTTACCACTCGAGAAGATGATGATGATGATCATGGGACGTTATCAGACATCGATCAATGGCTATACTCATTCACGGCGGAAGACGACCATCTCCACCATGATAACGCTTTCATGCCTCCCTCGTTGTCAAGTTATAGCAGAGAGGTGGAGATGTCTGCAATAGTCTCTGCTTTGACACATGTAGTCGCTGGAAATGTTCCTACTCGTCAAGACGGTGGTTGTGATGGTAGCGGTGGAGGTGGAGATGGGACTTCGAATTCCTCTTCCTCCTCCGGGCAGAAGAGGAGGAGAGAGGTGGAGGAAGGTGGCAAATCAGTTAAGGCAGCTAATACTTTGACTGTTGATCAGTATTTATCCGGCGGCAGTTCTAGTTCTAAAGGTAATTCATGTTGCTGTTTTTAAAAAAAAAAATCATGTCATACATAACACACGCGTGCACTATATGATTTATGATTGAATTATATTCGACATGAATACGAAATACTATGCTAAAAATGGTGGAAGTAGATTTTTGTGCTGATAAATCCTTTTTAATGTGTAAATACATATAAGAGAATGGTCGATTTAAAACATAGAATATCTGAAAGTGACGTTTTCCTTAATTTTGTTATAAAAAATTCAAATTAATTGTGAGAGGTTTTAATTTTGAAAGGTCATTTATGATATATGTATAATTTATAAAGATGATGAATTTATTATTATTTACATCTAGTGTATGGTCGCATCATATATTCCTAAGTTAGAAATCTAAATACAGTAGTGCTTTTTCAAAAAATAAATAAATAGATTTTCTCTTTCTGTGTTTCTTAAGAAGTTGCCCTAACACAATATACAAAGACAACATAAAAAATAGTTAAATGTGTTTTTCTCTCTACGAGTCCAATGTGTTCCTTTATAAGCAATGAATTTTTTTTTCACAAGACTATCAAAAATCTCAATAGGAAATTTCTTGTATTGAGAAACTAATGCATGTATACTGAATGTTTAGGTGTTCTGTGACATAAATATAGCGAAGGTTGCTTGTTTTTGAACTACAACAAAAAAATATAATATAAGAAGAAAAAAATGGGTGATTAAAAGTGTACTTGATTATCCGGACATATACTTTAAGAACTAGATGATAACCCGCGCCATGCGCAGAGTGAGCTTTTTAAAAATATGTTGTATTTAAATATATATTTTGCTATCAATATGGACATTTGGGTACTATTTTTCCGGTTAGATTATGTTTGGTTTAGATCATTGCGGTTTGGTTTGAATTTTTACAGGTTCAGATTGGGTATAAGTTCGCATAACCCATTTAATTTTTATAAAAAAGATTAAAATTCATATATACTTTAAGTTTTTCAAAACCTAAAAGTAGAAATAATATATAACATGAATGACAAAATACTTAAAATTAACATAAAATTGATTTATCATAAATATTTGGACAAAAAATCAATAAATATTTCAAATATTTTTGGTATTTAGAGTATCGTTTGGCTATTTTAAAAATTTGCATTTAACTATTTTACATATTTCTAAGTATTTTAGAATTTTTTAAAACATCTCATGTGTTTTGTATATTCTTAGANTAACTATTTTACATATTTCTAAGTATTTTAGAATTTTTTAAAACATCTCATGTGTTTTGTATATTCTTAGATGTTAAATTTAAAAATAATTAAT
Source organism: Eruca vesicaria subsp. sativa (assembly GCA_932364175.1). NCBI lineage: Eukaryota > Viridiplantae > Streptophyta > Magnoliopsida > Brassicales > Brassicaceae > Eruca > Eruca vesicaria. Next base: position 83,931 of record CAKOAT010930709.1, read on the forward strand.
ATATTTAAGAATATAAATCTGGTTCGAGTACACTCGGATACCCGAAATTTTTCGATTCAGTTTTGATTATCTAGATACCAAAATTTCGAATTCGCTTGGATATCTTACCAATTTTGCTTAAAAATTTGTATTCATTTTTGGGTTAGATTTGGTTCGGTTATTTGGATTTAGTTTTTTTTGTCCAACCATATATTTTTTTTATTATACCAAAAATTAAAACGAATTGGATGATGGTTCATATTGATTTTGGATATGCAAAAATTTTAAACAAAACACACGCTATTATGGGTGATCCATTTAGTTAATCATTATGAACTGTTTAAGACCCATTAGAAAAACGATTGGCTGAACTAAAATCGTTACCATTGATCACAAAATTTCAGTGTGAGATTTTTACCATCTTAAGTAATTTAAGGTCGTTTTAAAAAATTTCAAATATAACGTATAAGAACAAATAAAAAAATCTTATTATATAATTAATGTGATTTTTAATTTCTTTTAATAATATAAATTAAATAAAACATAAAGAGTATAAAAAATTGTTATCAAATATTTATTATTCATAAACATTAATTGTGATATATATGTTAATCATATTAGGTAATTCCGTAGCTTTTATTTAAGGAAAGAATAAAAAATCTTCTTTTGTACACTACTAATTAAATATGATAGTTGGTATAATAAAAATAAACGTATGTTTAGTTGGACCAACATATTTCTCTAAGAGTTATNATATTAGGTAATTCCGTAAATTTTATTTAAGGAAATAATGAATAGCATTAATAATAGTTTTATGTTTAGGCTAATAAAAAGTATATTATATGTTTATATGGACCAACATTTTTCTCTAGTAAATTTGAGAAGCATTCTCATGCTGACACGTGGCTACCAAAGAATGTTGTAATGCTTCTCAAATAATATATAGGGGATTTTAATAAAAAGGTCATGATATTTAAATAACAAAAATAATGATGATGATATGCCAAAAGAATCTATCTCCTTCCATTTGCCTCAAGAGTCGTTTTCCACTTGCTTCTTTTTTACTACTTGTTCATTGTTCTCATAATCACTTCTTTATTTAAGAACTTTCTATTTATTAGTAGTTGTTTTTAAATAAGAGTCAAAACAAAAGTGTGAAATTTTATATGTTTATTATTGTTTGTTTGTTTGTTTACAGTTAGAGAAGCTTCAAGCAACATGTCAGGTGGTTCAGTCCCAACATATGAATACACGACTACTACAACAAATAGTAATACCGAAACGTCGTCGTCTAATGGGGACCAACCACGAAGAAGATACAGAGGAGTAAGACAAAGACCGTGGGGTAAATGGGCGGCTGAGATTCGAGATCCGTTCAAAGCGGCCAGAGTTTGGCTCGGTACGTTCGACAATGCTGAGTCAGCTGCAAGAGCTTACGATGAAGCTGCTCTTCGGTTTAGAGGCAGCAAAGCCAAACTCAACTTCCCTGAAAACGTTAAACTCGTTGCAACACAATCTGTTGTGCCACAAACACATGTTCAGAGACCAACACAGTTAAGGAACTCAGGTTCTGCTACTACAAGTACCCTTTTGCCCATAAGACCTGCTTCTGATCAAATCGTTCATTCTCAGCCGTTGATGCAATCGTACAACTTGAGTTACTCAGAGATGACTTATCAACAACAACAGTTTCAGCAGCAGCAGTTTCCATTGCGTTTTGATCATAGAGGTGGCTCAACAATGCTATCCACGTCATCATCTTTGTCTCATTCGCGTCCTCTGTTTTGTCCGGTTCAACCGCCGCTGGAATCAGCTAGCGAAACCGGTTATCTACAATGGTCACCAGACAAGACAAGGAATGATAATAACTATAATAATAGTCCATCCTCCTGATGGAAATTGCTTCATTTCTTTTTTTTTTTTTTTTTTTTACTATAAGTAAGTTAGCGTTTAGGTTTTATTGTTTTGATGGCTTTGTTACTTGCATGTTTTGTTTTCAATATTTTATCATATTTTGCATTATATTAATTTGTAAAATATGAAAAACACAATAGGGAGAAAATAATTAAAGGAACAAAGAGTTCTGTTTACTAGATCACAGACGAGAAAGCATTCTAATGTATACCAATACAAATAAAACAAAATTCAAACAAAGAATTTTTAGGACAGTGACAACAACCTGAAAGATTCTTTCCACTTGGTGTGTGTCGTTCAACCACCGGTTTTCTCAAGCTCTTAGCGCAACTTTATGAACCATAGTGTTTTTTTTTGTGAATTTTGTGAGAACTCTTTTCAACAAGATCTAAAAGCTTCTCCAAGTTTGTTGCCCATGAGTTGAGAATCTCGTTACTGTCTTTAGCGATCTTGAAACAGATTATTCCTGATGGCCTGTCGATTTTTGCTATCAAGGCATTGGACACAACCATCTCAGATTATAATGCTTCTCTGCTTCCTGGAATATAATGAACCAACATGAGAGACGTATACCATATAACTGGTTACAATTACAGTGTTTTTTGGAATTATATTTATCTCAATGGTCAGGCATAGGGCTGGGCGTTTCGGGTATCAGTTCGGTTTGGTTCGGTTCGGGTATTTCGGGTTTCGGATAGGGAGCTACAGGATCCATTTACTACTTAACCTATTTTCGGTTCGGATAGTTTTGGGTTCGGTTTTGTTCGGATAGTAAAACTAGGAACTAGCTAGAAAATACTTGAAAATTTTGGTTCTCATTTAGTTTCGGTTCGGATTCAGGTAAATTATCGGTTATTTAGGATAAAATATCAAATAATTAAAAATTTAAAACGATTTAGAGACAAATTTGGATATTTTGGATAAAATTATAGTAGTTCGGATACTCTATAATTATTTCGCTATCTTCAACTATTTTTGGATACTTTTAATAGATCTTTAAATTAAAATCATATATTTAGTTATGTTATATGTATAGAAAATTAATATTATTATATATTCGGGTATTCGTTCGGTTCTCGGTTCGGTTATTTGGGATATATAAATATTAAAATCCTTCGGATATTTAAGGGTTTCGGTTCGGTTCTGGTTTTGGATATTTTGGTTCGGTTCCGGTTTTTTATGCCCTGACTAAAAGTTCTGCAAGTCTTGGGCCGATCATACGTTTTATTTCATGGGCCGCAACATTTGTAAGTCTATTGTGCGACGATCATTAAAAGGCCCATCATTACTCGAGTACAACCCCAGCAGCAACATGTACAACCTCTATATAGCAAGGTTCCATGAATCTGAGACCGTGAAAAGTTCCAATTATTTTCCTCAAAATTGTTAATACTTAATATTAAACACTACTCCCGGCATGAAAAATAACATTTGGCGCTAAACCATTATGTTATAAAATTTTGATATTCTTAATCTATTATGGCAGAATTTTACATGGTTATTTAATTTGTGTGTCAGCAAATGATTTAAAACCACCAATATTATGCAGACGCTCAAGTAGAATACGAATATTAATGCGCTCACTATGTCATATATAATGCACCAACATGGTTTTTTTAACTACGTACAACACATGCAATCTTTCTTTGCGAAAAGGGTTAATTTGCAACACTTGCGATCATAGTAAATAATTCTTACAATAATCTTAAAAGATGTTAGAGCCTCTATTTATACACATAAAATACATATATCCATTGACATTTATTCGCAAACAGGAACCCACGATGCAATCCATACATAAACACACACACACACACACAAACTATGAATATTACATAAACTCTTTTTATCGAGACAAGGCTGTACACATGTGTAGGCCATACAACCTCGATTATACTTAATATATTCATGTATAACAATATTTTCAATACTTCAAAAGTAATTTCTGTTGAATAGATCACATAATCTCGGGATATCTTAGAACCTATGGATATCTCACAAGAAATTTGATAAGTGCGTCATCATATATGTGTTTATTTGCGATTATGTATTGGTCTTTTCTTGTTCGCACAATTATAATCCATATCCACCAATCCATCACCATCACTTCCTCCACCGTATTGCCATGAGTTTCGACTCTCTTGATTCTTCTCCACAACCAATAGTGTTCTCTTCCTCACAATTCCTCGTATGCTTCGTGCTTAAAAACAAACAAAATATCATCAGAAACATATTTTTGGTATTCTATTTTAGTATTCTTAAAAGCATGATGGCTACTTGATGTAGTATAAAACTCACGTATATGCATATGTGAGTATATTAGCTATAAATTTACCTTGAACAGGAGAAGAAATGAAGAAGATGAGAAGAAGTGCCAGGAGGAGAGACTTGTGGGAAACCCTAGTTGCCATTTTTTGGGGGAGACTCTCTTTTGTATTTTTTTTGGCTGTATGTCTATCTTTTTTATTGAACCTTTTTGTGTTTATATATAGGAGATGAATGATTCTGTATGCTGAGCTTATGGCCCCAATTGCATATCAGAATTGAATAACGTTTTGGAAGTTATTGGGACATATGGGTCGAATGATTTGACGTCAACATTTCTATGTCTTCCCACATTTACATAAACCTATCCCCACAAAATTAGTTTTTCTTGTTTGCAACCAATAAAAGAATCAAATGCTTATATTTTAATTAATGAGGTTACAAAATGGTTTATTTCACTAGCACATAAGCTGATTCATTTAGTCCCGGATGCGTTAAAACCAAAACTAATAGTTTGGAACTAGTTTAGCCAAACCATTGTGCAAACTAATTAACAGTTACGTTACCTATATGAGCTGCGTGCAATAAATTCATTGTTCTGACAAGATAAAAAAATTCGAGGAGATGATAGGAGATTGAGTGGTCCTTTGATCATATGGAGATATTGAAACTGTGGTCCTTTGGAGGAATACGATCTATCAGAACATCGGAAACTTATTATTTATATGAAAGTGTAGCCATATAATAATAACCTATAGCTTACAACTTTACATCCTATTAATACTGTCTTATGTTTGACCAAATCCAATTAATACTGAAATTGTTTATATACATTCATGTTATGCGTAGTCAAGCGTGAACGAAGAGGAGTGTAAGAGATCTAGCATGTTATACAAAAACCTGAAACTATAAAAACCATTTTTACTAGTTATTAATTGGTTTGGGGAGTTCATAACGTTTGATAAGAGTGCATTAGTTTTACAGGATTTAAATTAAGTAACTAAATTTTTCATTTAGCTAAATCATGAATGGGAATCTCGTTGTTAACGTGAGTTACCTAATTCTTATTAATTTTGATTAAAAAAAAAATATGGACCACGTTAGGGATGGAGATTGGAGTGTGGGGGTCGGGGACATGGTAGAGAGAGTGTATAAATATATATAGCAAAAAGGACGTAAAGTTTGTAGAGTCATGTGTTTCCCAGTTAGCCATTCATTATTACAATTCAATTTCTTCAACTATAAAATTTTCAGACAAGAGTTGGCCTACTTTCTTTTTCCAATTATTTTAAAACAAATCATCAAAAGCTAAGTTTATAAATCATTTAATATCATTATAACCACGTGATCATTTTATGATCTTTCACTTCTTGAAATTAACTTACTAGATTCATATTCTAAGGTGTTAGTTGAAAGAAAAATTGACAATTCTAGTATGAAAACTCAACGATTTGAATTTTGATATTAAGCTATCTACCCCCCAAGGAATAAATGGATATTTGACCTGATTTTATTGTTTGTTGACCTAATTATATATATATATATATATATATAATTTCTTTGACAAGTTATTTCCAATACTTTGGTATTGAATACTGACCAGCACTGCAGTTACTAATAAAAAAAAATAATACTTGTTTTGTATGTTATCATTTGAATTCTTTATAATTTTATTATAACGAGTTTCATATGAATAGCCCATATAAGTGAATTGGATTAGACTTCTACGTTTGAAAATTTTCTGAAAGAAACAAAGAATGGAAAATTCCAGAGTGATCAACCAAAATGTCATGTACAAAGAATCAGTGACAAACTCTAGACAACACCTGCTGATAAATGTTTTGTTAGTACAGAGAAAGTCATGACCAAAGAAACAAATGTGTTTCTGTAACTTCTGATTTTATCTATCTCCAGAGTTTCTCAAAGACTTCTCAGGTTTTATATAGAAACACGTAACTCGCCGTAGACCGACATCAAAGCAAAGTTTTTGGTAGACAAGTTGAATAGAGAGAGAGGGACCATGAGGGAGGGCACATGTAAGGTTTGGTCCCATTTGAATATATATATAATCAATCTTTGTCTCTCTTTCATCACTGTTAACAAGACTCTACATTTAAGTCTTTGAGAGCTTAGACAAGACATGAAATTACCAAATATCGCCGTCTCTTAGACAAAATCGCTATCAGATGTCATCCAAAGATTTTTGTATTATATGAGACAATACCAGAAACAATTGAGACTTTACAATTTGATTTTTTTTTGGTTTTAATTGTTGCCAAAATGAAACAAAAGATAATCAGTTAAATAAACCCCTGGTCTCTAGAGTTTGGATTGTTGTTATCAGGCTCAGCCTCACACAAGTTGAAGCCTTGAAGGGTTCTTCTAACAGGACTGGAGAGACCATTTGGTTGAGTCAAGAGTTTCTCTTGGTTATAATCATAGTGTTGTGCTATGTGGCTTGAAGGGGGATGAGGTGTTGAAGTGTGTATGTTTGGTGGAGCGAATTGGTGGGTCTGATGAAACTCTTGCATGGGTGGTGGTATTGATGTCTCCTCAGGCTCATATTCAAGCTCATTCTGCAAAAAGGTTTTATAATAGCAAACACAAAGTTATTCTCAAAATCACACAAGGGCAGTATTACGAGTCAATGTCAACACCACTATGAAGTTTAAGTAAAAAGCATAAACACAAATCAAGTACTGTTTCAAAAGGAAAGAACCTGTAAGTAGGTAGTAATATCATGTGTGGATACTCTTGTTCCTTGCTCTTCTTGTCTCACAATCCATTGGTAAAGCTTCTCCTGTAAAACAAGAAAAAAGAAGTTTCATTCAGTGGAACATTCCCAATTCTCATGATAATGTGAAAAAAAAACAAGAACACTATAACATCCTGAAACGTAGCCACTAAAGAGGAATAAGATCAATGTGGTATTTCTGAATTGAGTTGTTCATATATCTTAAACTAAACTAAATACCTTACATACCAAAAGCTACAACTTTGTACCAATAAGGCTGCTTGCTTAGCTTCAGAAATCAGAACATAAAAACCCTATTGAATGAAACCCTCCTAGTTGATCAAATACCTTAGCCTGAGTAAAAAAAACTAAGAACTTCGAGATCAAAAGGCCATAACTTTGTACAAACAAGACTGATTAGCTTCATAGATCAGAAGATAAAAACCCTATTGAATGAGACCCTCCTAGTTCATCAATCTAGTTGTTCAAATACTTAAGCCTGAGAGTGAAAACAAAAAGTAAGCAATTCAAGATCAAAAGGCCACAACTTTGTACAAACAAGACCGGTTAGCTTCATAGATCAGAACATAAAAACCCCATTGAATAAAACCCTCCAAGTTCATCAATCTAGTTATTCAAATACCTTAGCCTAAGAGTAAAAACAAAAGTATACAAATTCAAGATCAAAAGCCCAAAACTTTGAACCAGTAACACTACTTAGCTCTATATGCAAACAAGCTTCATCAATCAGACCATTAGTTTCCCAAAGGAAAAAAAAACAGAGTTTACCAAAGCAACACCAAGAACCAAGACTAAGACTTTCACATTATATAACATCTTCTATGATTTATTACCTGACTAAACATCTTATTAATAACCAACAAACCAAATAACGTATTCAACTTTCTCTTCCACCTAACAATAACCAGACATAAAACAAACAAACATCACCAAACTGTAAAACAGAGTTTGCCAAAGCAACACAAGAACCAAGTCTAAGACTTTCAGATTAAATAACCAACAAAACAAATAAAGTATTCAACTTTATCTTCCGCCCAACAAGAACCAGACATCTTCCACTCTTCTCTATCAAACCCAGAAACCAAACATCAAAACAAAGGTCAAAGAGAGAGAGAGAGAGAGAACAGACCAAGCCACGACGTTCACCAGCGAGGAAAGACACGCGTTGGTGGTTCATGGCATGTGTATAGAGCTGAGAAAGCGAATTAGCAGCGCCTCGAAACGCGCCGTACATGGTTCGGTCGACCTCGTCGAGCTGCGTGGCTTCGGATTTTCGTTTCTTCACCATTGTTATTTAGAGAGCACGAACGAATCGAAAGTCTGAGACTTTTTGAGTTTTTGTGAAATTAGGGATTTTGATTTTGAGGGATTCGAGAAGTTTTGGGGGTAAAGAAGAGAATGATTGTTGGTGAGGCAAAGACGAAGAATGAAAGAGAGACTTGTGGTGTTTAGTCTTGTTTATATTAGGACACGTGGATTCCATGCTTTTTATTGGGTCCTACATTTGTTTTTGGGCCCAGCTGCTGATATTGCCACGTGGCTTTTTGATATTTTGATTGTTTAATAAAAATAGTTGCTAAATAATATAATCCCTTCATTTTTATTGACATGATATTTACTTTTTGCACAAATATTAAAAAACTATTTTATTAACATTATCATTTAAATATAATTTAAACACACATTTATTTAATTATAAATATAAATAATAAAAATACAATTGGTTACACAATTTTTGATAAAGTTAAAGTTATATAGATTTATGCAAACATAGTAAATTACAAAACAACAAAAAATTTCTAAAACATCATCTATATTGAATTAGAGGGGATAGAAATTTAAAATATCGGAATGAAGCAACTTAAGAAAAAAATTGAAGCAATTTTACATTGTATTTTTTTTTCACAATATATAGTTGGTATTCTATTATTCACCTCGCATCATCAACAAGGCTTTCTTCTCCCATCCATCCATGGTTGGACTTTTTCTTCTTGAATTGGTCAAGGCTATATAATTTATCGCTTATGCATTTTTTTTGGGGGGGGGGGGGGGTTAATGTCCTAGGGTTAATTGTTTGGTTGCTGTTTGTTTAGTATTGTTTAGTATCATTTGAGCTAGTGGTTTATATGTGTTTTCAACGTATTAAATCAGTATAGACGTGAATCCGCATAAGATAAGTAAAATTATCGGTTATACTATCGTCTATGTAATATTTATTATAGTTTGTAATGTATAATTATTTAGTGTTAAAAAAAAATCAGTACAGACTGGTTTATAGTTTATCTTCCTTTGAATTTCAATTTTGATCTGCGTGTATATCATCATGAATACTCAAGAGCGTTCACTTGTATCGCCATTTCATAAATTTTAAATAAACCTTTATATATTCTCGATTTCACTGTTACATCAACTTCTGTTCTTTTTTTTTTTTGCAACACCTCATAAAGTTTTGTCTACTGAAACAAGATTTCTTTTCATATAATATATATATTTTTTTTAAAACCTTACACATCATGTTCTAGATATAAAATATTCGCAGGCCTTGTGACATCCACTGGCATAACATGGACTACATGACGATAAATGCGGGTTGGTGCGAGTAGTGAATGCCATTCGAAAGAGGGATGTGTATATATGCCCCAGTGCTTTCATATTTTTCATTTTTTTACCTTTTTATTTATTTAAACATATATGTATATTATTTTCACTTTCCCCTTCAACCATATGAGTTATACACATGTTTACACATTAATAATTCAAGCAAAATCAAATCATAAATATATATATAGAGTATATTCTTAAATTTGTGATTAATATATAGACTAAAGTAAAATTTAAAAGTAATACGTCCAACAACTAAGATTTTTGGGGTTTGTATAACCAAATAATTTACGCTGTTTTACACTTTTACTGATATAACGATTGGAGGCGATTGCGTACGTAGAACATACCCATCGATCTATGATCATTTCTAATTTGTTAATACACACATAATTATTCTTGTACGAAATGATAAGTGATGATAATTGTGTAGTCATATCACTGCAATAAGTAATGTAATGAATGCTGCTGCTGACCCATCTATTTCTCCTCTCCTTATTCCTCTTAAATTCTCTTAGGTCCTGACTATTGAAGATAAGAGAGAGAGACGCAAAGAAGAAGAGTAATAAAGTTTTGAGAGATATATTCAAGTTTCTTTTCATTTTAAAATATGGTATTATTTTCTTCGCGGTATGCAACAATGAAACGAGATGTTGTGATCACTATGATGATCTTCACAATCTTAGTTTTAATCATTTTGTCGCGTTCAAGTTCGATCCAAGCTGGAAGATTCACCACTAGACAAAGAAAGCATAACTTGAGCGTTGCTCGAGTGCAAGATTACAAGAATCATCACGAGTTTGTGATCACGGAGATGTCAACGTTTAATAAATTCAGAGGAAGATCATCTAAAGTTCGGAGAAAGATCGATGGCAACGAAGAAGAAGAAGAGAAGCGAATTATCCCTGCAGGTCCAAACCCCTTGCACAACATGTAGGTTAATGAGAGATGCAAAACATACTTCGACTTCATAATAGTTCATCATATTTTCTTATATATATATTAGTTTTGATTTATATTTGTTTTGAAGATATCACAGTTTCTTCTATGCTTATTAGTTTTGATTTTGAGATTAATATTTGTTTTCATTCCTCTGGTTGGATTGATATTAATTATATTGATAAGCTTTTTAGGTTGGACTGGAAAATCTGGTATATGTGACTGTGTGGTAGAATATTGGTGCAGTGATTAAAACCACAGATGTCTATTATTACAGTGAAATGTAAATAGACTTGCATAACCGTTAAATAAAAGTCTCTAAGATCCCGAGCTCGAATAACCAGAGAGTAGTTAACCTGACCTCACTTCCACCAAAAGGTTTTATTGACCAACAAAGTTATCATATAGCTTAACTCAAACCCTATTCTGTTGGGATGTACTCCCCCTGTTTCAAAATATTACATATTATAGAATTGTTTTGTTTCAAAATATCTATTTTTTACATTTTCAATATATCAATAATTTGTAATTTTCAAAATATTTATTAAAATTACACTAGTTAAAAATTATTGAGAATAATTAATTACAAAAAATGTATTGGTAATTAAAATTCATAAAAAAAAAATTATATACGTAAAAATCTTAAAATATTTAACATTTGAAACAGAAGGAAGTACATTTCAATTCGAGTTCTACAAAGCTAGTTTAGTACTCCTTCTGTTTTAATTTGTTATATATTTTATTTTTCACATATATTAATAAAATACATAATAAATACATAGTCTTTTGTAATTACCAATTTCTTATAAATTTAAATCAATGAAAATCTAATAAATACAATTAAGTTTTTGGGAAATTAATGTAATTAATCATTATTATTTGATGAAATATATTTTAAAAATGTATTTTTTTTAAATCAAGTTTTTTTCTAAAATATGTAATATTATGAAACAGAGAGAGTAAAGATCAGACTTAAAACTTTCTTCATGATTGGAATTCAATGAATATCAATTTCAGTTTTTATAATAAAGTAGCTTACAGAAGGATGCATTTATTTATTTTCTGATGGGTGGTAGGCGTTCATTAATATTTATCTCCATCACTTTCAAAGCAATTCATAAAAAGATAGCAGTAGTACATAAGTAATTTTTTAATTATAGACTTACCCCACACAAAATGGTTTCTATAGACTCGAACCCCACACTGGCAAATGTGTTCACCTTTGACCAGCCGCCCCATCTGGTTAATCCTTTCAGACTATACTTACATTAATCATATTTTTCGAGCACCATCTTATTTTAGAGTTAATGAAAACACTATTTGATTTCAGGTTTTATAACCATTAGCATGTAATCACTCAATGAGGTACGTAGTATCTAATATGATTACCACACATGTATTTTCTTATAAGAAAACCACATAACATGTTTCTGTTTTTTATCTGTTAACTCCTTATTTTTGTCTGAACTTCCAACTTCAAATATTATCGTGTAGGCCTCGCAAGTCGGGTATTTGTTTTTTTTCACCCTATCTGCTATTTGTCTTGCTTTGTGCAAGTATTAGAATTTTCGGCTTATACTTGTACTTGTTTCAATCAGGTACTTAGTTAATCGAATAGTTGTCTATATTTTAAATATATATTTGTTTGTTATTTGATAATACTTGATACTTGTTTACCTAAATTTAAAATTTTAAAATTAAATTTACCAAAACATATAAATTCAGGTAATGTGGAACAAATACTTTTATTTTTTCATATACTTATTAATCTATTTAGCCTGTTCGAGTATTTTGATTTAGCGAGTGTATATGTTTCATTTGTAATAATTATACATTACATAAATATCTAAAGTAAAATATTTTTTATTTTTATTACAATATTAGTAATAAAACAAGTATTTTAAAGAGTAATACATCTTTTTAAAAAAATAATAATAAACAAGTAGTAAAACAAATATCAATTCGAATAATAAAAAAAATCGTGATACTTGATACTTAACTTATACTTGTAATATGATTTGCATATTTAGTACTTGATTTGAGAACGTCAAATACTTAATTTTCAAATCGAGTACGAGTCAAATATAAAGTACAAACCAAATAGCAAATATAGGTGCCCAGCTTTATTATCATGGTGACAAACACAATCAACAGCGACACCAGGAAATTTCGTCTTTCTTACCTTGGCTTCAAGAGAAGATTAAAAGATCACTTTGGATCGTTGACTTAGGAATAGACTTTGAAATTTTTGTTCATGTAGTATACGTGGGTCAGTGCTATGAGCTAGAAATTCCTTAGTGATAATATTCTGTCGATAACAAAGAAGCAATGACGTAATTTTATATAGGCTTCCTATCAAACCTGGAGTGGATTTGATTTGTAAGATTTTGTTGAAAACATATCGAATGCGTTTTTGACCCCAAAAAAAAACATATCTATGCGTTATGGTTGACTAAAACATAGGTCTCTTTTTTTAATCATCTGCATAAATAGCTCAGTTGTTTTATAATCGCTTTAACGGAAGTTAGGCCAAACAAATCGATAAAGTTTTATCACAATATCTATGGAACATTTTCAGAATTCAATAAGTCAAATCTTCTTGTCTTGGTGTGCACTGTAAAGTACAGAAACTCCTGTCTGTTTTAGACGCATCTGAAGCAAACATACAACATGCATCTTCAACCGTCGATCTAAAAACAAAAATCCAAATCTTCACGTTACCGAGCACTAAAGTTAAAGTGGACTTTAACGTAGCCGATAATAACTCTCAGAAGCAAAACTCATTACTTTAAGTGGAAGCTCACTTTTCATTACACTGCCGTCGCTCCTTACGTCATTACAATGACGTCATGGCCTTGTTCTCTCCACACGTGGCCTTGAAGCACCTTCCTAGTATCTGCCCTGAAATTGCTTGTCATTAGTAAATGTTTATTAATCTTATCTCTTTAATTATCTTTTATAAGATTCGTAATAAATATACTTAATATATTCATATAAATAAATGACCATTCATTTCTTTGTCTCCCCTTCTTCACTTGCTCTACTATGCTCTAAAGATCTCTCTCTCTTTCTTTCAATTTTTTTTCCTCTATTTGAAAAAAGAAAAAAAATGAATATCTCTCAAAACCCTAGCCCTAATTTTCCATTCTTCTCCGATGAAAACTTTATTAATCCTTTCATGGATAATTTTGATTTCACCGATTTGATTTTTGATGTTGGTGAAGGAGGCAACAATGGATTCATCCAAGAGGAAACTTCATCTCCGGTAAGCATCGTTTCGTCGGAGACATTTACCGGTGAAAGTGGTGGGTCCGGCAGTGGAATAACGACGTTAAGTAAAAAGGAATCAACGTGAGTTTTTAGTTATATTTTTTTGTCTATATTCTTCTTAACCAAAACTTTATATTAACTATATTAATATATGATGATTTTTTTTTTGAATAGGTTTGGTTGCAAAAGTAGGGGAAGTAAAGACGGTGAGACGAAGGAGACGGGTCATAGAGTTGCATTTAGAACAAGATCAAAGATTGATGTGATGGATGATGGTTATAAATGGAGGAAGTATGGGAAGAAATCTGTGAAGAACAACACTAACAAGAGGTATAATCAATTAATTTTAAAAGTTAAATAACTCATTTCATTTAGTTGTTGATTGATAATATTTTTAAGTAGTTGTTCTTTAAAAGTTTAACATATGGTTGCTTGGATATTTTCTAACATCAGTTCATCATCTTGTAATTCTATTGGTGGTATGCTAGAATATATTCCACTAATTAACTAGATCATATAGTGATTTGAATACTGTTTGATGGTCCCGTATTAGTTACCAACCCACTAGTATTAAAATACAGATTCCACATGCATCCTCTTGTATGTTTTTTTTTTGTTTATATATATTCATATCTTTCTGATTGATTAGAGGTAAATTGACTAATCCATGGCTGACAATCATTCATTATATATCTCTTGTTTTTGACTCATATATCATAGAAGAAACAAAACAATCGCATCACATGTATCTTGAAAACACATTTTAGAGATCAATCTTGGCTATACAGTTTATTATTGGTGGGAAATTTATTAAAGTAATTAAAACTGATGAATGTGAATATATGTATATAGGAATTACTACAAATGTTCAAGTGAAGGTTGCATAGTGAAGAAGAGAGTAGAGAGAGATGGTGAAGACGCAGCTTATGTGATTACAACCTATGAAGGAGTGCATAACCATGAGAGTCCCTCGCATGTCTATTACAATGACATGGTTTTCTCATATGATCATGATAACTGGAACCAACACTCTCTTCTTCAGTCTATCCAACAAATATCTCCTCCATATTGAAAATTTTTAGATACCTACCATCATCGTCATCCCATTGTATGATATTACTCCCTTGTGTAATCTCATAGGTATAGTAATGAAGTTTGTTTATTTCGCTTATAACTGTTTTTATAATGTAAATGGTTATGAAACCTTTTGTAAGTTATCTAGATATCAAAAATATCAATGCGTAAATAGTTCATAATTCGCATGCAGTCTTGTGCTTATAGTTATACACAATGTTTAGATAGCCAGTACACTCTACAATCCTAAGATGAGGATTTTTAGGATGGAGTTATTAGTTTGGGTTAAGATACGTTTTTTTTAACTTTTAACTAAGAAATATAGAACCAATTCTTAAATTAAAAATATAGGAATCAACTCTAAACACAAAAAAAAAGGGTTAAATTATGAGTTAAGAACTCCATTCTAAAAACTTCCAACAAACATGTCTTAAATGTCCAGTTTGTAAGTTCTAAGTGTGTTTTCTCCGAAATTGACCAGATCAGTCGATAGAATATAAAAGAAATGTGTATAATGTATTTACCTGGATGTTATTAGTGGATACAAATAGAAAGTATATACTGTATGTGTTAATATGCATCACTAGAGTTCTCATGTTCTATAATCAATATGTATCTTTGAAATATTTGACAATTAATGAAAAGCCCATCTGCGACCCAGCCGTACCTTTTTCCGGATTACGAAAAAGAAAATTACTATCCCGGTTAAAAAGACTCCGGTTTATAAAAAGGATTTAGTTTGATCGGTTTGATTTATGATCCGGTTTTTTCGGGGGTAAAGAGTTAAACGCAGGAAACGAAGTCGTTTTCAATTGTTCTTTCGCCCATATCTGAAACACTACACACCTTGGGTGCGATACCAGCACTAATACACCCTATCCCATCAGAACTCCGCAGTTAAGCGTGTTTAGACGAGAATAGTACTAGGATGGATAGAGATATTAAAATGAGTTTTGTTAGTGGGTTTTTAATAGGTTTTAGAAAAAAATAAATGTTCATTTAAACTCATTTAACTTGTCAGGTTTCAAATAGGTAACCCTATTAAAATATATTTATTAAATGAGGATTAACTAAAATAAATGGGCACCCGGTTAATCCATTTACGATTTTTTCTATAATTTAAATTTATCTTATTTATTTTACTTTAAATAATCTTTATACAATAAATAATTTTATAGTTAACCTAAATCATTTTTCTGCCAAATCCGAAAATAGAGTTTTCTCACTCAAATCGAAAACTGAGATTTTCCACCAAAATTAAAAAATCGAGATTTTCTGCCAAAACCGAAAATAAAGTTTTTTCTCGCTAAAACCAAAATTGAATTTTCCCGCCAAACATGAAAAATCAAAATTTCCCGTCAAAATTTGAAAATTTGAGATTTCCACCGAAACCGAAAATATAGTTTTTTCTCGCCAAAACCGAAAATAAAGTTTTTCTCGCCAAAACCAAAATTGAGATTTTCGGCCAAAAACGTAATTTCTGGATTTTGACTGAAAAACGTAATTTCTCGGTTTTGGCGGGAAAACGTGATTTCTCAGTTTTGGCGGAAAAACGAAATTTTACGGTTTTGACGGGAAAACGTAATTTTCGGTTTTGGCGAGAATACGTAATTTTTTGGTTTTGGTGAGAAAACTTAATTTCTCGGTTTTAACGGGAAATCGTAATTTCTCAGTTAGTTTTTGCGGGAAAGCGTAATTTCTCGGTTTTGGCGGAAAACGTAATTTCTTGGTTTGGCAAGAAAATGTAATATTCCGGTTTTGACGAAAAAACGTAAATTTTTGGTTTTTGTGAGAAAACATAATTTTTGGTTTTGATGAGAAAACGTAATTTCTCGGTTTGGCAGGAAAAGATAATTTTAAATCGAAACATAAAATTAGAATTAAAAGTCAACAATAGTTTAAGTGGATCTAAATGGGTTAGAATAAAATTACTAAATTTAAATAGGTAACTCTAATAGACCTATTTTTAGATGGATATAAACGGATATGAGTTCTAAATGGGATGAGTCTTAAACGAGGTGGGTTTAAATGAGATGGGTTTTACCATATTAACATCCCTACATGCACATGACACCATTTACCACAATAATACTTTTGACTATTACTCGGTTTGGTCCTGAAGTATTGATGAGAGAGACGCGGTTAATGCTTCTCATTATTTTATGATCAATCAAATGAACAACAACATCACTGAAAACGGACATTATCAAGAAAGATGATACTTCAGTCACATCAACAAAGACGGTACAAATATTATTGAAAGAAACCAAGAAAGACGGTAGCATAGTTTATATATAAAAGATGGTATCATAAGACTGTCTTAGAGATTGAACATCGTAACACTTATAGCATTACTAGCATTTCCTACTTGTACAAGGTGGTGTTCCTGCGTAATATGCTCATGCTGGCTTGATTCCCAGCTCATTATCTGGTAACCTCTTAGATTCTTGTCTTACACAGCTCTTAATCCTCTGGTAATTGCAGGTTCTACCTTCAGCAGCGATTAGTTACTTTGTGTATGAGTTCATGAAAGTTGTCATGAAGGTTGAATCAGCACAATAGCTAGTGTTATTGCTCTTCAAGCTACTTCCTCTTTTTTTTTTTTTTCCACAAAACTATATTGATTATGAAACAAATGATTGCAATAAAAAAGTAATAAGATCTGAGATTCCAATTTGGTTTGCTGTGTTCTTAAATATAAAGCTTGGTCGTGTAAAAGGATACAAACATACAGAATATTCAGTATCTATTTCACCAACATCACATAATGTTTGGGAAAATGAAGTTCAGTAATAGAAGTCTTTGAGCTCCTCTTTATGGCTGCCATCCATATTGTTGGTTTCTAGCACTACCACTTGGGTTCTGACCTCTTCCAGAGCCACCGTACTGACCACCACCACCTTGTGAGTAGTTAGGTGGACCAACACCATAGCCACTGCTAGGTCCTCTAGGACCTGCGCCATATGGTGCACCTCCTCGACCTTGTGGAGGATATGGTCCTCCGCTGCTGTAACTACCTCCACGGCTCTGATTATTGTAACCACCGGACTGGTTTCCGCTAGGTGGGTACCGGTTTGGACCAGGGGCACCACCACCACGTTGCTTTTGATAGTAGTGGTGGCCGCTAGGTCCACCAGCAGGTAGTGGTGGTGGTGGTGCGTTGTTCATAGGGTGGTTTGGTCCGGAAGGCCAATGTGCAGCGGCATGAGACTGACCACCACCGTGCTGCTGTGGAGGCAGACGAGAGTGTTGCTGTGGAGGATGCTGCAGTTTCTGTTTTTTAGCTGCTTCCTCGTTATGGCGCATTTGTTGCCGTTTTTTCTTTGTCTGGAACTCGTGCGATGATTCATATGTTGGTAGACTGTTTAAGGCAACGTCTGGTTAAGAAACAAGAAGAGTATTGGTAAACAATAACAAACTTGGAGGATTCCATTACCTCTTTGGATCACATGGCAACGGATCAGTCCAAAAATACTCTGCATCAAGAGCATCCTTTGCGGATATTCTCTGGACCAACAAAAACAACTTAAATGTCAGGAACCAAGGCTCTTGATTTCTGTAATTTTGCTAACGTGTTGGATTGGTTTGATACCTGAGAAGGGTCAAGCACCAACATTTTCTCCAGTAGTTCAAGTGCATGGCGATCAAAACTATAGTATAAGAGAAAACGCCAAAATGAGATCTCTCCTTGATCAAAGTAAAGTTTCGCAGCTGCATAATGGTTTTACACTTACTGTCGGTACATCTCCCTGACACGTCTCTTCAAGGGCCGAGTTGATTTCATCTGGTTAAACCAAGGCATCTTCGAAACTCCAGGCCAGTTGTTCTCATCAGGTGATCCACAAAGTTCATAAATCTTATTCAATTGTTCACTCTGGAGAAACACACATTTAAGCAAAATGTTGTAAGTGGAAACAACATCAAAGTAGAGTGTGCTAGTACTAAAGAATATTCTAAAGATGGAAACCCTGACCTCAGTTTTCCCAGGCAGGATTGGTTTACCATTCAAAAGTTCAGCAAATATGCAACCAACAGACCACATGTCAATCGCAGGTCCATATTTTGTAGCACCAAGTAGCAATTCAGGAGGCCTACCGCCACAACACATTAAGTAGAGACGAAGATGCAGGAATAAGCAATACTTATCATCTCTCGATCATGTATATAAACTTAAAAATTTGTAGGCAATACATACCTATACCACAATGTGATGACACGGTTTGTAAGATTTCCAGTATGATCATTAGAATATGACCGTGCAAGCCCAAAATCCGCAAGCTTTAAATTCCCCTCATTGTCGATAAGGAGATTTGATCCTGCAACAATAAATATGGGTTAACTAATGAGACAAACCAAAACGGTCAGCAATGTAATTTGGGGATAGTCACCTTTTATATCACGGTGAAGCACTTGATTCACATGGCAATAGTGAAGCCCAGTGAGCAGTTGCTTCATGTAACACTTTTGTTTATACATATGTCGAAATGTCAGACAAAAGTCGTAACAAATAGGTTTTGCAAAGGCTAATACAAACAAGGTATGTAGCCACGCAAAACTACCTTGATCTGGGGAACAGTAAATCTGAGTCCAGGACGATCAGCAAGTCCAGTCAAGTCATGATCCATGTACTCAAAGACCATGTAGATTCCACCCTTGTATTTGTTATCATCTACAAAAATAGTAACGAAGCCACAAGCTTTTAATAGATCCATCCTAGTCGTATCTAAGTCCATCTTGGATAAGTTTTACTAACCTGGCTTTCCTTGATCATCACTATCTCGACCTTTTAAAGACAAAAAAGCAACAAAACTATCAAATAAAACACCTCTTCAAGGGAACTTCTATAAGTAAATGTCAAGACGAGACAGGTGTTCTTTTTAATTACCTGGAGAAGTGACAATCTCTTTCAAATGGATGACGTTTTCATGATGAAGCTTCTTCAGAATTTTTATCTCCCGGATAGCAGTTATAGGAAACTTTCAAACAAAGAGTAATAATCATAAGTCATATTGTCAATTCACAAAGTTTTTCAAAGCATAGTAGTAGTGAAATCAAATGTAGGCTTTACCCCTTCTCTTTCATTGTCCATACGTATCTTTTTCAATGCCACGATTTCACCAGTTTTGTTTTCTTTAGCCATGTACACTTGCCTGCCAAAAAATCAAATACCCAAACATATCAATATCTAGCCTGAGAAGTTTATTCACTAGATACATTAACTTATGATAATAATGAAAATCCATATTTGAACATGTTCTGAGAACCAAGTCTGAATAAATCTAAAGATCTCAATTTCACTTAATCAACAAAGCTATTAGCTGTATATCACCAAATATATAAAATCAAGCTTCATGAGATTATATATACAAGGGCACCTAAAGCAACAATTTTTATAGATCAAAACACGAACTTCACAATCATAATAATGCAACCCACAAACCAAATCAGAGAACAAAAAAAAAGAGAAGAAGAAGGAGAATACCCGTAAGTGCCTTCACCAATCTGTTCAAGCTTCTCGAAGCAATCGACACTTCGAGATCCAGAAACTGGAGGAGCTTCCTCCAGATTCAACATCCCCAAATCCGCAGCAGCCATCCTTCTTTCTCCGATCACAACTTCACCGGCGAATTTCTAAATCAATTTAGCTTTCCTCCCCCTCTCTCTCCCTCTCTCCCTCAAAAGGTTTTAAGCCCTTATCGGGGTTAATTCATTGGTTTAAATCGTTTTTGCATTAAACCGACACACAAACCGGTAAAAACTAAATTCTCGTTCTCGTGACCGGTTCGCTTTTCTCGTTCACCGATAAAAAATTTAGTTTTTAAGTTGGAAAATCCGGTTTATAGTTCGGTTTAGTTTCGTTTGTCCACCAGCATACAAAACCGGATCTTAAGACTATACATCAATCAACGCAGATTATCTATCATAACGTCTCCAAAGAAATATCCTTCAGTAATATTATCTACATCTCAAACAAACTTTAGTGTCCTTCCTCATCTTCTTCAACTATCTCCTGCACCTCAAAACCTGCAAGAAAAAACTAACTAATAAGCCTACTAGGCATCAAAGATTATATACATCAATTGCAGATGCGGATGCTGCAGTTTCCTGTTACCTGGCTGCTTTACGAGCCATCGACTTCCGCTTTTTCTTGGTCTGGACCTCATGTGATGATTTATATGAAGTCAGTAGTCTGCGTTTGAGACATAAAAGAAAATAAAAAACAGTGTCTGATCAAAATACTGAACCAAATGAGGTAAAGAACCAAAGAGAGTTCGTTTCAATTCTCACCTCTTTGGTTCACACGGTAATGGCTCACTCCAAAAGTAATCAGAGTCAAGAGCATCTTTTGCGGATATTCTCTGCACCAGCAAAGGACTTTTTTAAGTCTTGATTTCTGCAATATTTCAGATAATAATTCTCTGTACCTTAGACGGGTCCAGCACCAACATACACTCCAGCAGTTCAAGAGCATGAGCATCAAAGCTGTAACACAAGAGATTAAAAAAAGGTCTTACAATGAGATCTCTCCTGGTCCTAGATAAAGGTGGCGCAACAACAAAATGGGTTAAAACAATACTTACTGCCAGTATGTCTCTATTACGCGTCTCTGCAGAGGCAGTGCTGGTTCAGATCGTTTATACAAAGGCATCTCGGAAACCCCAGGCCAATTGTTTCCATCAGGTGATCCACAAAGCTCATATATCTTCTTCACCTGGTCAATCTAGAAGATACGAACAGTTTGAGTTCAACACTGATCATAGATATTCAAAAAAAGTATAAAAAAGAGCTCTCTTTCTCTCTGACCTCAGTTTTTCCAGGCAAGATTGGTTCTCCATTCAAAAGTTCAGCCAACACGCAACCAACTGACCATATGTCAACCGCTGGACCATATTCAGTAGCACCAAGTAGCAACTCAGGGGCCCTGCCGAGCAATTAAAACAATGCCATGCTGAAGAAACAATAAACCGATGCAATCAGTAGAGACAATTCTAGGCATATAATACCTATACCACAAAGTGGTGACCTGGTTTGTCAAAGTTCCAGGAAACTCAAGGGACAGAGTCCGTGCAAGTGTAAAATCCGCCAGCTTTAAGTTTCCCTTCTTGTCAATAAGGAGACTTGAACCTGTAAACCAAGTAAGTAAAAAAGGGAGGCGAGAACAAACAAATGTATATTGCGGATAGTCACCTTTAATATCACGGTGAAGCACTTTTCTCACATGACAATAGTGAAGCCCAGTGAGGAGTTGCTTCATGCAACACTTTTTTTCACATATGTTGAAAGGTCAGAACAAAGCCTGGAACAATTAGTTTTTTCCAAAGCCTACTACTACAAACAAGGTATGTAGCCATGTAAATACCTTGATCTGAGGAGCTGTGAATCTAGTTCCAGGACGATAAGCAAGTCCAGCCAAGTCATGTTCCATGTACTCAAAAACCATATAGATTTCTCCCTTGTACTTGTTATCATCTACAGAGACTATCAAATCAAATCGATAATAGTCATGTCTAAGTTCTCCACAGAGAAATTTAATGAAAGAGATTGAATCAGTTTCACAAAAACCTAGCTTTTCTTGATCATCCCTCTCTGGAACTGGTGAATACACAACCTCTTTCAAATTGATGACATTTGCTAAAAAAATAGGAGCATAAAGAAGTACCAAATCAATCTATTGTAGTCATATCTGAGTTTCTAAATAAAATATAATCAGTTTCACAACCTCTTTGATCATCCTTGTCTGGAACTGGTGAATACACGACCTCTTTCAAAACGATAACGTTTTCATGATGTAGGTTCTTCAGGATCTTGATCTCCCTAATCGCTGTTACAGGAAACTTCATAACAAAATCGCCATATACTCGATTCAGAAACTTGCATCTCAAAATAGAAACTAAAAAGGGATAGTAACTAACTATCTAACCCCTTCCATTTCATCGTTCATACGGATCTTTTTGAGAGCAACGATTTCACCAGTTTCGATTTCTTTAGCCATGTAAACTTCACTGCAATATACAAATCAGATTCACTCACTTAATGTCAATCATGTAAAATCAGATTACAGTGATAGATCAAAGGAGAGAAAGAAATTGAGAAGATTACCCGAAAGTGCCATGGCGAATGAGTTTAAGCTTCTGGAAGCAATCAATGCTACGAGATCCGCAGATCGGAGGAGCCTCCTCCAGATTCAACTTCCCTAAACCCGCAAGCGCCATTGTTTTCGTAATCGCCCTTCTCCTTTCTTTCTCGCTCCGATCTTATTTCTTTCTTGGGGTTTTAATTTTCGCCCCCGCGCAAAATAAAACACTTAAAAGCTTTAATCCGGGCTTTCACAGCTATTTAAAGCCCATTAGAGAACTTAAGCCCATTAAAGGCAGATGACGCTCCAAATAGGGAAGCCAATAGCCACGTGCCTAAATATCTGATCAAGAGAGTAAAACAGTTTGTTGGGATCATTTAACTAAAAAAAAGGAAAATTGCATAAAAAAATCATCATGAAGTTGCCAAAAGTTTACACTTTAAACAGTGAGGCTCAATTGTTAACACTTTAAACAATAAAACTTGTAACAATAACATATTAAACATCGAACTAACTTACTTGTTGCACACATCAAAATTGTGATTTGTTACTGCTTACTAGTAGGTAAAAATCGGTGAGGTGGTGGTTTACCTAAAAAAAAATTAACGAAAACAAATAAAATTAGATAAAAAATGAATATAAATTCTAAAAGTTGATATATATTCAGGAAAAAAAATAAAGAAAATAAATAAACTTCAGAAATTTTAAAACATGAAAATAAATTTATAAATTTAAAAGTTTATAATAAAAATCAAAATAAATAGTAAAAATTGATTGAAACTAACAAAATAGTAAGAAAAAAGTAAAAAGAAAAATAAATAAAAAGAAAGTGTAAAAATCGATAAAAGCATTTTATTTATAAGCGTTCAGATGTCCGGATTCAGATCCTAGAGATTTGGATTCAAAACTTTTGCCAATTTCATGGGTTTTTGTCAATTTTTCCACTTTCATGGTTTTCTTTTTTTTTCCAGATTTTGTTTCTTACTTTTTAATCAATTTTTATAATTTATTTTTGTTATTATTATTATTTTCTAGAATTCAAAAATTTAGTTTTTCTTGATCCTTATTTTTAAATTTCAGTATTTTATTTTTTTTTGAAATTTTATTTTCAATGACCTTATTAATTTTTCCTAATTTTTATCGTTCTTTTTGATTTTGATTTTTTTTTATTTTTTTGAAGTTTCATTTTTTCCAATTTTTTATAAAATTTAATGTTTTCTAATTTTTATCCATTTTTACAATTTTTTAATTTCTATTTTATCTTTTTATTATTTTTACTCTTTTGTTAGTTTTAATCAATTTTTACTATTTATTTTTATTACCAACTTTTGAATTTATAAATTTATTTTTATTTTTTTAATTTATTTATTTTCCTGAATTTATATCAATTTTTAAAAAATTATTTATTTTTATCTAAATTTATTTGTTTTTATTATTGTTTTTTTAAATAAACCGCCACTTCACCATTTTTTACCCGCTAGTGAACAGTAACAGGTCACAATTTTTACGTATGCAGCAAGTAAGTTAGTTCGATGTTTAATATGTTATTGTTACAAGTTTCATTGTTTAAAGTGTTAGCAGTTGAATCTCAAGGTTTAAAATATAAACTTTTGCCAATTTCATGTTTTTTTTTGAAATTTTCCCTAAAAAAAACTAAGATTATTCTTAAATAATATGTTCTTACTTCGCGTATATGTTTAAAACTCGAGAGATGTTTCTTGAATTTCTTAAGGCTTTGGCAATCGAATTTGCACGAGTAGCAATACATTTTGGGATAATGAAAAGGAAATCGTCGGCTTAGACTACCATATAGTAATTCTCTCTAGGACCACTCTGCACTTGTCTGGAGGATAACACCTGCCTGACGCCCATCTGAATAAGCCAAAAAAGGTTGTATAGCGTCTTTTGTTGTAGCCGGAGCTGTAGAAGCCGGAAAACCGGATCGACATGAACGATATAAGAAAGACGGAGTTAAGGAAATGGACGATCATATAAGACATGGAGGCGAGATAAATCTCTTTCCATAACTCTTACTATTCACTCCGTAGTGAGAAGAAACTATACAAATATCGAGTCTCAGGATACAACCATGGCAGACGAATCATGCTTCACTCGTGAAACGACCTAACGAACTAAAATTCTACGAACACTCTCTAAACTTACTCTGGGAGATTTGCTGATTTTTTCTTGCGTTAAAAAATTAAGAATGAAGAAGGAGGAGAGGCAATATTTTTAAAGAGACGGAGAAGACCCACTTCCCGTAACAATTGCTGCACGTGGACAAAAATCTCGCTGAGATCTCGGGAGTTGAAGCTCAGAAACTTTCTCCGCAAGATCTTCTCTTTTATTTGACTCGTTCAAAATTGTTTGGCAAACAGATAGACTTCGTGTTGTTTTTACACAAACTACGTGTTGTTTATTCACAAACGTAATCCTGTTTTTTAATTTAAAAATGACAGACGAATCATGCTTCACTCGTGAAACGACCTAACGAACTTAAATTCTACGAACACTCTCTAAACTTACTCTGGGAGATTTGCTGGTTTTTTCTTGCGTAAAAAAATTAAGAATGAAGAAGGAGGAGAGGCAATATTTTTAAAGAGACGGAGAAGATCCACTTCCCGGAACAACTGCTGCACGTGGGCGAAAATCTCGTTGAGATCTCGGGAGTGGAAGCTCAGAAACTTTCTTCGAAAGATCTTCTCTTTTATTTGACTCGTTCAAAATTGTTTGGCAAACAGATAGACTTCGTGTTGTTTTTACACAAACTACGTGTTGTTTATTCACAAACGTAATCCTGTTTTTTAATTTAAAAATGGCAAAACATTGGGTTTAATTTGATCCAAAAAAATACACAGCCCCAATAAGAACCAAGAACCAAGACCCAAGCGCATGCGCCAAGCCGAGCTGGACGGCAGCGGCGCACGTGGGGAGTGAGTCCAGTCTCTCTCATGCGCCATTTGAACAAGATAGACTTCGTGTTGTTTTTACACAAAGTACGTGTTGTTTATTTACAAACGTAATCATGTTTTTTAATTTAAAAATCGCAAAACATGGGTTTAGTTTGATCCAAAAAAATACACGGACCCAATAAGAACCAAGACCCAAGCGCACGCGGCAAACCGAGCTGGACAGCAGCGGCGCACGTGGGGAGTGAGTCTAGTCTCTCTCATGCGCCATTTGAACAAGTGATAGAGTGAACACATATATATAGCACTCTATTTGACCTCTCATATTCGATGTGGGACAAATCCCATTTCTTTCATTAATGCTAGCAAGGTTTTTTATTAACCCTTTAGCCCATTTCTTTTCAAAACCTGCCTTTTATTAAATAGCCATTAGGCTTTAAATAAAATGGCCCAACAGGAGCAGGTCCCAATCGAAGACACCTTGCACCTCATCTGATATGATCATCTAGGCCTGGGAATTTTACCCGGACCCGAAGACCCGAACCGGAACCGACCCGAAAATACCCGACCCGAACCCGACTCGAAAATTTACAAGTACCTATTGGGTCTAAATTTCTTTTACCCGAATAGACCCGGACCCGAAAAGAACCGACCCGAATAGACCCGGACCCGAAAAGAACCGACCCGAATAGACCC
>CAKOAT010930709.1:110509-216223 GCA_932364175.1 Eruca vesicaria subsp. sativa
AACTATTATTTTTGTGTTATGTTTTATATATCTATACTATTTTATAATTTAGTTGAAATATATTTTGTTAACAATATTTATTATTATTTGTAACATTTTTAAGTAATATAAAGTTTTAAAATGTAAAATTTAGAGTTTAAAAATGTTTTCTTTAATTATTAATAGTTTAAATTAAGTTATTTTATAAAATTTTAGATATTTTGAAAAATATTGATTGAATTTGAGTGAGTTTAAGCATATTATGTATTTTTAGATTCTAAATACCCGGACCCGACCCGGACCCGATATGGATCCGAAAATTACGGGTATTTTATAGGTATTGGAATTAAAGACCCGAACCGACCCGGACCCGGCAAGACCCGACCCGGAACCGACCCGAAAAATCATAGGTACCTATATGGGTCTAAATTTCCAAGACCCGAAAGACCCGGACCCGACAGGACCCGGCCCGAACCCGACCCGAGGACCCGGATGCCCAGGCCTATGATCATCACTGTAGCTGGAGGTGGATTCTGACCTCGCCATTCCACAATGTCACGATACATGTGGTAGTGTCTGCTTTCTGTTTCAGTTTTTTTGTTGTTGTTGTAATTAGAGTGATATCCAAGCTAATAAACATATTATATATAAAGGTCCAGAGTAGATGGATAACTAACCGGATTTGGTATGTACTACAGAGATTCCAGCGTCAAAGAGCCCTTGCAGGTTGAAATCAGAGGTTTGCGTTTGCTCGGCATAGGCAGGCAGTGATGGTGACTGGACCAAAGTAGCCTCGTTCCTCGAACTCCCCTTCTATACTCTGTCGGATCAGACCAGTAACATAACTCTTCGGAATCGGACAGTACTTCATGTCCCACCACACCGATATTTTACCTGTCGCGTGTTCATCCCTCGCCAGCATCCTTTAAACCCTAACTTATCTCGCACACAAGTTCTCGAGACATACTAGAGTTTCTTTATTTATACACATCAAACTAATGGGCCTTAACAAAAGTCGGATCGTTTATCACTTAGTATTATTGTATCTAACTCTCCAAGAGACTTCACATGTGCCAAATATATGTTTGTTCATCTAAGACAAGTTTTATGAAACCAAAAGAAACTTCAAAGTAGAACTAGAACATAGAATGTACAATAACTGATTCAACCAAAAGATACTTTCATAAAAATGTGAATATGGAAAGGATTGAGATAGTAGCCTAAAAGATAAAAAAGAAGATGAAAAATATAACTCAACATAATCTGTCAAGCTCAGAAGAGAAGGTGAATCTCTTCTTACTGATGTTTCCCTACGTTTCAGAAGGTTGGTTTTGGAAAACCTGAGGGCAGAGTGAAGAGTGGATCAGTACCACTTGTGTGGCCTTGGAAAGCTTGTCCTAATGCGTATCCAAGTGCCCTAGCAACTGGTACTGCAACCGCATTCCCAACTTGAATGTACCTGACAACAAATTTGAGATGCATAAGATAAGTTATTCGAAGATATATGGGAGTTATAATAACTAAAACCTCATTGTGTGGTCAGGACAGTGACTTACTTTTGCTTGGTAGGACCAAAGAGTCTGTAGTAATCAGGGAAGCCTTGGAGCCTCGCGTTCTCTCGGACAGTCAAGACACGATCTTGGTTTGGATGGATGATGACCTTTAACAATAACAAGCAGTATTAACAGTGATATTACTCATTTAAATTGTCTCCCTACAGCTCAACGTATCTATACAATTTGAAAAACGACATAGACTGTTGGAGCTATTCTCAAGAGTGAAAGAGAGACTAACATGATTGTGTGGCTCGGCTCTCCCAATAACAGTTGGGACAGTTTCATCCCACCAAAGCCGTCCAAAGGGTCTGCAAAGTAAAATGGTTCAGATGATTTTATAGATTGAAAACATATACATATATGCCAAATTAAAAAAAGAATAGAGAATTGAATGTGGAAATCAAGGACTCACTTCGTTGATGTTCCCCTGACATATGTCATGGCATAATCTGGAATCTGTTTGAATAGCACAACACAAGACATGTCTCTTTAACAGCAAATGAAGAGAGAGAGCAAGACTGATAAAGAAGACAGAAAGAAACGAGATATTCAGTATTACCAACGGGTTATTGGATTCGAGATAGACCCTGGGGATGTTAGGATCCCATTCAACTTTGTTATCACCATTAACAGTTACACCAGGTAAGTCCCTAAAATTCGCTCCCTATACAATCAATACAACATTAAAACTAGAACAGAGAGCAAAACAAAAGGAAGAAAAATGTGATGAATGAGTGTGAAGATGCTTGATGTACCTTCTTCTTGGGGATCGAACAGACACGTTGATAATCATCTTTGTTAAGATTCAGAGGATGGTGATCGTACAAGACATCGTTTGTGGAGTTTGACTTGGAATCATTAGGTGAAGGTAACATTCCTGTGGCAAAAAAAAAAGGGAGACACTCCTCAAATTCATTTCTACGTTTGACATCGTTGCAATCCACCAAAAGAATATGAATCTTACCATCATGCGTCAACCTGATAAACTGTTGAAATGGCGTCTCAGGATCTTTGTCATATGGCATCTCCGCCCTCCTCTCATTGTTTGCAACCTAAAATCATCACATTAATGTATCAGGAACAACCCAAGAGATGTTTAGCTACTATTCAGTTAAGATAACACACAGCAAGACTTACAACTGGAAGGTCAGTAAGGACATCTGAGAGTACGATCTTTTCTGCCAACTTAACAGTGTCATTTACTTCATAGGCCACTACGTTTCTCTGCATCAATCATAAACCGAACTCATTGAATAAACGATAACTACTATAAATTTGCTAGCTACATTGAACAATAGGCTTACATCAAAGTTCACAGGAACATTTCCTCTATTGACAACATCATGAGTTGGAAGTGGGAACTGAGGAAGTCTCTGAAACAAACAAACAAAAAGATACAAAAAATTAACTGCTTCATCTTTATTCATTGATACCAAACAAAGAAGTAGAGCATTGAATAAGCATTACCTCGCTAGATCTTGCCCCCCATAAGAAGAACCGCCTGCGGAACTGAGCAAGACCATATGACCCTGCCGCCATCATTCCCATTCTTGTCTGATAATTCATTTGGACAAGCCGTCCCACAGCATAGCGTGCAAGAAAGCCACCAGCAAACTTAAGCATGTCTACCACATTCTCCATGAGAACATACTTCGGCTTCAGAAAGTCCACAACTTTCATGTATTCCAGAAGCTGCTGGTTCTTATCACCTTTTAGCGGCTCTTTTGTGTTCCTGAATCTGTTGAAACCGCTAATTCCTTGGCACGGAGGACCTCCACAAACAACATCAACACCTCCCTGAAATTAATTAGGCAGATGTGTCAAACAAATAAACCGAAAAATACAAATAAGATTCAGACAAACTTAGTTTACTTACTGGCAATGGAAGGATGTTTGTTTTATATCCATGAACAACGAACTCTTTAATTTTCTCACGGCAATTGCTGCTCACAATAAATCCAGAGACGTTAACAATCTACTGACATATATCATTTTATTGAAAACATTTGCGACAAGTGATAATGTTTTTCTCACCTAAGACCTTCAATAGGCTCCCATGTGTCATGGGAATCCCCATAATTCTTCCACTGGACCTATTATATACCAAAACAACAAAGAAGATTTTGTTTGTGAGGTTTTTAATTAATCACACGATAAATGTGAAACTTTTAAGGAACAAAGCAAACAATACCTTCAGATGAAGTCCACCTTCTTCCCCTTTCTTAATACCAATAACCTTTTCAACTTCAAAAATCTCTCCACCATCTTCGCCATCAGTCTCATCGCTGCCATCTTCAGCTTCTTCTTCCACAACACTCATCCCATAAAGGTTTTTGTATTTTTCGGAGTCAGCACATTCAATCAAAGAGAAATGAATGCATAACTTCTCCCACTCCTTGAGTAGAAACAGAAAATCTTCTGCGGACTCGTTTCTCACCTAAAACAGTGAATTGACAACTGAACATAAACACAGAAGACAAAGGAAAAAAAAGACAATAACAGAGGAATATTTAAAAAAAACACTTACTTCTGTTTCCGGGTGGTTATACTTTATGCTTTGAACAGCATACTGGTTCGTGTCAACAGCCCATTTCTTGAGAAATCATAGAAAACAAAACAAAAGATAAAACACTAACGAAATGCTAACTTCAACAATGATAATAGCAACGAAAAGGCCTCACCGTGACAAGCTTCACCCCTGACAGCTGAGCTCCCATACATAAGCCAGTTGACATGGCTCCACACCCACAATACAAATCTAACAGTGTAGCATCTGTTCTTTGCTCAGGCGTAACACACTGACTTGGTTGCAAAGCTTCAAGTGTTGAAAAAGGCAGACGATAGCTCATGTTGCAGTAGTAATCGCAGGTTTCAGTCACTTCATTATTCTCCTAGCATCAGAAAAAAAGAAAGTAATATGTTAATAAAACTCAATGCTGAAAATAGACTACTAATGATAAGAACATACAGTTAATGGGATCATCAGAATATTCAATTTGTTGAGAAGAACGTCCATAGAGTTTGTATCTTTAATGTCCGAGAGGAAAACACGTTTGTCATCGATCAGATCATCGTGGTTTTGAATTACCTAAAAAGTTAAATAAAATGACTCAGCATACAGAACAATAAAGCTAAAGAGGAATAGATTCTAATGCTTACGGTATCAAAGGCACGGTAAAACCATTGAGCAGTAAAATACATTTTACCATCAGATCCTTCAAAGATTTCGATGATCTTACAAATGAAAGGCTTTTCCTCCTCGTCAGACTGAATAAAAAAAAAAAATTACAAAAGAATATCAAAAGAATAGGACAAGGTGATAATCATTTGTAACAAAGAGATAAATAGGTTCAGTGAATGCATTAATCAGTTTAATATAACAATCAATTAGCCTATTATTTAAATAAACTTTCAGCCTTAAATTATTAGCCAAGTTGTTACAGAGAGTGAACTTATTTACTGAGGATTGATAAAAAATAGTCAGGGCACAATTTGATTTATAACAAGTTAAGATACTGAAAAAATAGTGATGGATGCCTAAACTAATATAGCAACTGAATTAAAAAAAAAATAACAAAAAAACTTTATTGGTAAAATTTAAGAATCCTACAATCAAAAGCACAGCACAAAGGTTCAGTGACTCCATTAATCAATTTATATAATAAGCAATCAGTTAGTAGCTATTGTTTTAAATAATATCTCAAATTTCAAATTATAAGCACAAAGTTGCTACAGAGAGATTGTGTTTAGAGATTAACCTGCACATGAGCATCATCGTTGAGATTGTATGTGATGGATCCATCAAGGATAGCTCGACGAAAATGTCGTCGCGCACGTATAATCTCCTCTTCCTCAACATATCTAACAAAAAAAAATGAATTAGAATTAAAAAAAATGAATTAGAGTTAGTTAGTTAGTTAGTTACACATGGTTTGACTTAGAAACAAAAATGAATTTAAAACTTACTTTTTGTTTTTCTTCATCGGTAGAACTTCAACTTCCTTTTTCTACAGTAAATATTTAATTTAATCAGTTTCAGAAGTTTAATCGTTTAAAAGAAAAAAAAAGAGCTGTGTAGATCTGAGTATTGTTACCTCGATTAATTGATACCTCTCAGGCCAGTTAACCCTAGCTTCCGAATCAGCGATCGGTTCATCTAAAATCCACGACGGATCCTTCTCGGAGTCAATCACCACCGGCTCAATAACTTCCAAAAGCGACTTGGGGATTCTCTTCGCTGTAGTAGAAGTGGGACAGGAGATCTCATCATCGGTAGAAGGAAGCTTACGCTTTGGAGCCATGATTAGAGCTTGAGAGATCTGAAGGAAAGGGAGGAGACGAAAGGAGAGAGACGAGAGGAAGATGTAAAGCCACTTGCGAGCAGGCGGGATTTTAAAGAAAGGAGCGCTAAAACTTTTCGTTTTTTTTTTTGTTTTCATTTTTTTACTATTTTTTGAAAAGCGAATTTTGAAAATTTGGGAGCACCAATCTCACTCTCCCACCTTCCTTTTTCGTAATGTTTTTTAAAAATATTTATTTCCTTTTTTGTTCTGTTTACGTCATTAGAATATAGGAACACGTAGGAGAATTAATAATCACGATGATTAATGAGTCCTGAACATAAGGTTTAATGGGGAAAGTGGATCACTTGCTTCCTAAACTTAAGGATTATTAATCTCCCTCATTTGCACGACTAATCAAAAAAAAACAAAAAAAGAGGAAAGCATTTACTAGACACACAGAGACTAATTAATAGTAATAAAAATCTTGCAATTGGTCCAGCTCAGCATCTTCCTTATTTATAAGTTTTAAACATTTCACCCTCCTACAAGCTTAAACATTTAAATCAATCAATGAACGCATTTGGTTAAATAAATATACGACACATATAAGATGTAACAACATCTAGTCACTTACAAGTTAAAGTCTAGACTTTCATTACCACAGTGTACATTTGGTTTTTTTGAGATTATGGTTTGGTTTATTTCGGTTCGATTGTCTGTATTTTTTTGCCACACAACCACGTTTGTATAGGTACTACGGAGAAACGCAACAGATACAGAGGCAGGGAGGCAACAAGAAGTCTTTATATATACATATAAGTGTATTTTTAGGAGAAAAGAGTTTACCTAATATAATGTCTACTACATCTCTACACACCATTACAAGTGGCTCTGTTGATAAAAAAAATGCCAAGAGTCTCCTCTGTTGTCTCTTAAAAGCTTCCATACAGAATTTTTTTTATTTGGGGAGACAACCAAAGGATACTATCAAGCTTTATGGGAGAAATCTTTGTGCTTCTAAAGCACCAAAAAGGAGGTTTTATGGAGACTGAAGAAGAAGTTTTAAATACATCTGTACAAAGTAAAACGGAGAAGAAGGTTGAGAGTTTGAATCTATTAATATGTAAAACCGAAGAGCTGAGGAAGCATTAAACATTACCAAACATGTTTTCTTTTTAAGCTGTTCCAGTGATCAGTTTTTCACGTTGGTCGAACTTCTTGACTTTTATAACTCCGATTAGAACTTGGAGGCTGAAGAAAGCACAGAATGTGTATGCTATATTCGCTGGTGTCTGACAAACATAAAAAGGAACAAGAGAATGTTGA
The DNA here is from genome assembly GCA_932364175.1 of Eruca vesicaria subsp. sativa. Taxonomy (NCBI): domain Eukaryota; kingdom Viridiplantae; phylum Streptophyta; class Magnoliopsida; order Brassicales; family Brassicaceae; genus Eruca; species Eruca vesicaria. The sequence goes on from CAKOAT010930709.1 coordinate 117,654, forward strand.
TGAAACTGAGGAGCGACGAGGTTAAAAAAGGTTGATGAGTAACAACTTACTTTTAAAGAATTCAGATACAAAATCGTTGCGAGATTCACTAAACTTCCTGCAGCAACAGCCTGGAGGCAATATAAACCCACTTCAGCACATAAAACAGAACCAACTTATATATCCTTTACGAAGTTTCTAAGAATAATTATTTCTATGATTCACTTCACATATAAAAGATGTAAAAAAAAGAAATGAGAACTAAAGTTTTACTTACACTTCCTATTGTTTTCTGAACAGTTGCTACCCGTTGAAATGCTCTCTCAGACTCCAGTGTTCGGACTCTAAGCTTCAAATCACCTTGTTCCTGCGGAAAGATTCATAAAAATAAGCACAAAGAAAATTCATGTAGCTTGAAGTTTGTGGCAGGTGGATCTCTTAGTGTCTTACAAGTCGTTGGATGATCACAGCTAGCTTTTCAACTCTATCAGCTTGCCTAAATAGATTGTAGAATGCTTGTGATTGCCTGTCCCATCTCGTTCTCAGGTCCTACAATAGTTTTTTTGATTGAATATGATTAAAGAGCTATGCTATAAGATCATATTATAGAGTAAAGATAAGCCTTGCTATTACCTTCACTACAACTTCTACTCCAGCTTCCCGGAACCGCAGCAATTCCAAAGCATATCTGGAGAAGAAAACTACATGGGTACTCTCCAAATATTAACAAGAATATATAGTATATCGTGTGTAGGAGACTCACGGTTTTGCAATCTCCGTTATATCAAACCGTGGGTCAAGACCTTTGCCGATGCCATCCAACACTACAAAGAAAGAGACAGTAAGTAACCATTCATATAATTTTGGTAAGGATATTAAAACAAAACTCAAATGACTTTTACAAACCTGAAAAGGCTCTAACAACAAATGTGAATGTGGCAGGGAACCGGAAAGGTTGATCAGCTGCAATGGCCAATAAGTCTTCTCCGATTGCAGCCAAACGCTGCTTCTTTTTCTCTTGCTTCTCCTCTTTGCTTAGTGGCTTCTTGAACCCAAGCTGTTCTGCTGCTGCTAGTTCTTCTTTTTCCTTTCTTTGTGCAGCAAGCCGCTCTTCGAAACTGTAATAAAATCAGTTGATTGATATCATCAGAAGGATACTACTGGCGTCACCACTCTCACAGATACTTCAGAGAAACCAAGGATGCAACATAGAGGTAGATCAACAAGGAAAAGGTAAATCACCTGTTGAGAAAAAACAGTGCTGTTCTTCTGATCGATGTCAAATCTCCAGTAGGTACAAGCACACCCATTTGAACCATTGCTTGAATGACCTGCCACATATGTATGAGCTCAGGCCCTACAAGGCGACATGGATGTAGAAGACTGAAATTGAGAACATAGTAGAAAGTATACCTTATCAGGGTCCTTCTCATAAACACCGTAGAATGCTTCCAATAAACCTTCTCTAATATTTGGGCTGATACTGTAAGAAAAATGTATATAACACATTAGTAGGAGATCATATATCATCACCATATCTTTCACAAAGTAAGAGAATTATGTTGTTGTACCTTCCCATCATTCCAAAGTCGTAAAATATAAGCCGCCCACCGTTGACATCATCAACCGCAATGTTCCCAGGATGCTTCAGAAAGACACAAATACAAATTAGAGTGTAGTCTTTTGTGCATTCGTACACCAAATAAAGAGTCATTGGCACTTTAGGCAAAAGAAAATCAGAGAAGATACTTACAGGGTCGGCATGAAAGAATCCATGAGACAAAATTTGCTCCAAGTAAGATTCAACAGCATATCTCCCTAGCCTGCATTAAACCAAGTCATAAATCAACAACAAAGAAACTAGAGAAATGACAAATATCTAGGTCTTACGAATAAGATTTAAGAAATTACAAACCTTTTTCGATCAACACCTAACTGATCTAAGGCTTGTATTTTGTTAATTTTAATCCCAGGGACATACTCCATTGTCAGGACCTACATAAAAACATCATGATAAGTATTGCGTTCAAGCTTGTATATGATGAAGTAATAATGATCACAGGTAATAATATTACCTGAGGTGTGGTGTACTCCCAGTAGATGGATGGAACTTTTACGTACTCTAAGTCTTTGAAGTTATTAGCAAACAATTCCGAGTTAGCTGCCTCCTTTGTGTAATCAATTTCCTACAAACATAACACATTTTTCTTACTAGTTAGAGGTCACTTCAGACTGAAGCAGATAAAGAAGATTCAGTTAAGCCTCCATGCATAAAAAAACTACCTGGTACAGTACACTAGCACATTCATCATAAATTGCAACCCAATCTCTCTTTGCACCATCTGATTTTGGATCCACCTTTTGGAGATACTCAGCAATCACCTACACAAAATCATAACAAAAAGCCAATAACTCAGGAGAAGCAAACCATGAGACAAGGACGCTTCCAACAGAGCGTGGCTAGAGACACTAACCCTCAAGTTTTTAAGATCAATATCAAAGAGATCCTTGAGACCAGGTCTCTGTACTTTAATAACAACCTCTTGACCCTTCAATCTAGCACGGTGAACTTGGCCTGTACTTATCAAAGACCAAAACACTTACCATTACTATCACTTCCTTGCATAAAACATCATTACCACAAAGGACTCTCTTACCAAGACTAGCTGCAGCAATAGGTTCATAATCAAAACGGTCGAATACATCATCAACAGAAGCTCCAAGCTCCTCTTCAACAATAGATAAAGCCGTAGCAGAAGAGAACGGAGGAACTTGATCCTGCAAAAAACATAATATTTATAAATAAAAAAATTATACAACACATAAGAGAAGCCATTTTGGATTAAACAAGAAACCAAACCTGAAGTTCTGATAATTGATCAACATATTCTTGAGGAAGAATGTCAACTCTGGTAGAAAACTGTTGCCCAATTTTAATAAAAGTAGGACCTAATCTCAATATATTCTCCTTCAACCACTTAGCTAAAACCTTCCTTCTCAAAACCTTCTTCTCCTCAGTCATTCCCCCTGCAAAAACACAAAAAAGCAAATCAGAATATTCTTTTACACTAAACAAATACTAATCAAATAAAGTAAAAGCAAACAACCTTTGTATGAAAACTTCTGACCGCTTAACCATGTCCTGAAAACAAACATTAAGACAAAACCCCAAATCTCCAAAGATCTTTGTATCGTTGAGTAAGTCTTGAACCTACTCCATCGACCACCAGGTGCAACAGAAACCTGTGTTTCATGTAATAAAATCGTTTTTTTTTTTTTTTTTTATGTAATAGAATCGTTAGAAAGGAACAAACTTGAAATTAAGACACTGTAACTTTATACCTCAACTTGTTGTTTTCGTTGTTGTTGAGATGTCTTAAACCAAGCATCCTCTTGACCAATATCTTCTACTCTCTTCTGCCTCACTTCTTCTTTCCTCTTCTTTGTAACTTCCTCCGTTTCAACCGTTACGTCTCCGTTCACATACTTCACCAAACTACCGTTACCGTTAAAACGGGCGTTTCCGTTGATGGATGTTCTCGCAGCTCCGTTGCTGTTTAAACGGGCACTTCCGTTTCCGTTGATCACTGCGTTTTCACGGTCTTCCACTGCGACATTATCGTCTTTAGAAGCTCTGATTCGAAGCGGGAGGTTGTGACTGTATCTCAAGCGGTTTCTCGGTAAGAAGATTCCGGGGATTGAGACGGAGCGAGTGGTTGTGGAGTGGAAGTTGATGTTTGGTAAGAGGAGAGACGAGGGAGAAGAAGAAGAAGACATTGATGGTGAATTTTGCAGATTAGAAACCTGCGTGGAAGGTAAGAAGAAGAAGAGGAGAGAGAGACTTTGGCACTTTGCAGAGGAGGAGGAGAGGAGAAGGAAGCAGAGGATGGCAACAAGTGTAACTAAAGGGGTGGATATAAAATTGACACGTGGCTTGAGATTAGATGAGTGAAGTAGATGCTCTGGTGTTATGATTGGTTGTTTTTTGACACATCATCTCGTTATCACAGCCACACAGAAAGCCTTCTTCTCTTAAAAGAAAATAAGAGTTTCTGGGCCAATATATAGAGTTAACCAAGTGATTGGGCCTTCGCATTTTATTTAGTTTTTCTCTGACATTGATTGTACGATCAGTTTTTATAGTTAACCAGATCGAATTATAGAGGGATTTGCATGTTTAGTTGTTAAACTAAAGTATAATAAATTCATATATATATATATATATATATATATATATATATATATATATATATATATATATATATATATATATCATACCATACTGTTGTTATATAAAAACTTGGAAGCCCCTTAGTCCAGTGGTTTAACTTAAAGTTCATTAATACTTTTACACCATGAGAGGTCCAAGTTTTAGGACGGCTCAGGTGATGCAGTTAAGTGTAGATCATCATAATATAAGTAGTATTATCGATTGTCGAATATGTAATATTTCTCATAATTGTAACTAGATTTTGATATGCGCAACCACGCGGGTGTTTTTTATTTTATTGTGTTATTTTATATATGATTGACATTTTAATGTTTAAATTTGATTATTCATATTATTTTAAGATTTTTCTTTGGTAAAACTATTTTATTTTAAGATGTTAAGACAATTATGTTACATATATTATTTGTCACTAATCATGTTTATTACATGAACCAAATTTTTATTTGTTCATTTTTAAATCTAATCATTTAATATCTTTGACTATATTTATACACTCATTTATTCAAAAATTAGTTTTATAGTTAAACAATATGGTATTTATTTCAAATTTATATGAAGAAATTTTTATATATACGAAATGTAAGATCAAATAGCTGTGAAATAATTGGTATATTTATTCTATAAATTATTAGTATAATATTTTACAAAATATAAGAGTAGCATAAATTATTTAAGTTTATATATCACTGTGTGTATGTGCCCGATTAATTTAGTCTAAAAAGTATAAGAGTAGAATAAAATATTATGAAAGATATCTGAATCCGTACTGAATTTTCAAAATTTAAGATCATTATAAACTATGTTACTGCATATTTGTCCCCTTATTTGATTTAATAATGTCTTATATTTTATTGTATCATATGATCTAAAAAGTTATATAAATAATATTGATATAGTGATCTTGAACTCTGAAAATATACTTTGTATAAGGATCCATTTAATAAAACCATGGTTATATTTTAGCTAGCATTAAATCATCAAAACTAATATCAGGCGTTAAAATTACAAAAACATATATTTAGGAATGAAATCAGGAAAATAGTTTATTAAAGATACTCCTAATTAGTTGTGTAGTTGTTATATAAATAAAAAGGTTATTAAGCAATTATTTAGGAGGTGGTCCAACTTAAAAAATCACACATGAAATGAGTTGTGATTTCTATTTTAATATAATAGATATCATAAAAAATCAGCTTTAAATAAAAAAATTTTAAAAACTTGTTTTCAATAAACTAGATTTTGATCCTCGTTTAGAAAGCGCTTCCAAAATTTTTTTTGGACTTAATTATTTTTTTTAATGAATTTATATATAAGATACTCTATAAGTTTAGAAATTTTCTTTGGAATTGAGGAACTAAATTGAAAAAAATGAAACCAAAATAAATAGAATTGAATAAATAACCGAGTAGATCCTATATCTCTGGAACAAAAAAAAACTGAAACCGAACCAAGAAATAAAGGGATATCTGAAGTTTTAAAATACAAATTATTTACCTACAAAAAATAATTTTATTTAATTTCCAAATAGCTAAATATTCTACTATTTATAAGTCAATTACCCAAAAAGCTAAATTATATATTTGTATACAAAATAAAAGCAATATTTTCATATATTATCTGAATATGTGGTCGAGTCAGTAAATTCAGTGTCCATATATAATTCGGAAATATTTATTTATTTCTTCATATAGCATTGGTTCTGCGAACTTATATGTCTTCACAAAATCCGGATTTAACAAAAAAATATTAATAAAAAAATCTGATTAACCCCAGAAAATCGTCATTAACCCGTGAGCCGACATCAGTTAACCCGGTCAAAACCAAGAAAAATCTGATAATATTTTTTTGAAATTTTATTTAACTTCTTGTATATTTATAATAGTACATAAAGAGAATAAATTATCTCTTTTTCATATAAAGTAAATGCATTGTATGTATGTTATGAATTTTAATTTTATATTTTTAATTATTATTTTAAAGTTGCATTATGAATTTTAGAATTAAAATTAGTTTCCATTTGGTTTTTCATAAAAACAAAATAGAACAATGCTATTACACACTTATAGCATAAAATAGATGAGAATACAAAATCTATTACCATGATAATGGTTCTCTTACAAAGTTATTGAATTTTTAGACTTTGATAAGAGCTTAGGATATAAGGATTGATAAGATATAAGTGATATTTCAGATAAGATAGAAAAACATGTTAGTAAAGATATATTTTAATTTTGAAATTAATTAGACCAAACCAACCACAAATCATAACTAATCTTTTCCAATTTATTTGCTTTGGTATTAGATGTCAGATCCATTAAGATTAGGTGTATTAAAAGGCAGAAAAAAATCAAAAGACAAATAAAAACATTTATTGTGATATAGTTAGAGAAATACAAACTATGACCAGAAATAATAATTAGTTAATAATAGGTCAACAACTTTTTAAGTAGATTTTTTTTTGGATGATTATGTTTTAATAATATAGATATTTTGAGGATGATTGGTTGGGTTGTAAGTAATGACTTTAGCTTTAATTTCTATCTACAACCATTTAAATCACCAATCATGCTTTAATTCGTTTCTAAAGCTAAAGTCAAAAAAATGGAAAAGTGGTTGTAGGAACCCTATTTTCTAAATCAAAAAAATTATTGTTGTAGGATTGTTGTAGGAATATCTTTCTTTTTATATTTTTTTCATTTAATTTCTACAGTTACATTAGATACAACTACATCAAAAACATCTACAGTCTAAATTCTACAGCAAAATTTTTAAATCTATAGTTCAACCAATCACCCCCTTTATACGTCTTGGCAAAATCCAAATTTAACAAAAAATTATTAATAAAAAAAATCTGATAAACCCCAAAAAATCGCCATTAACCTGTGAGTCTACACCAGTTAACTCAGTCAAAACAAAGAAAAATCTGATAATATTTTCATAAAATTTTATTTAACTTCTCGTATATTTTATAATAGCACATAAAGAGAATAAATTATCTGCTTTTTCATATAAAGTAAATGCATTGTACGTATGTTATGAAATTTAATTTTTATATTTTTAATTATTATTTTAAAGTTACATTTATGAATTTTAGAATTAAAATTAGTTACCATTTGGTTTTTCATAAAAACAAAATAGAACAATGCTATTGCACACTTATAGCATAAAATAGATATGAGAATACAATTTTTTTTATCATGATCATGGTTCTCTTACAAAAGTTAATTAAATTTTTAGACTTTGAATAAGAGTTTAGGATATAAGAATTGATAGGATACAAGTGATATTTCAGATAAGATAGAAAAATATGTTGGTAAAGATATATTTTAATTTTGAAATTAATTAAACCAAACGACCACAAATCATAACTAACTCTTTCCAATTAATTTGCTTTGGTATTAGATATCAGATTCATTAAGATTAGGACAAATAAATACATTTATTATAATTTAGTTAGAGAAATATAAACTATGACCAAAAATAATAAGTAGTTAATAATAGGTCAACAATTTTTTAAAAAAATATATCTTTTGAATGATTCTATTTTAATAATAGAAATATTTTATAAAAATAATTAGATTATGATATCAATACTACATTATAACCAGATGCATTTTTACCAAAAATAATTAAAAAATGTCTCATAAATTCTATGACCAGGAACATAAACTTCTTAGAATACACTGCACATGGAAAAAAAATACAATGAATAAACACCGAACTTGAGACTAAGCAAAACCAATGAATCAAATATTCTGGTCCAGTAATTTACCTATAAGAAGCTAATCACAATTTTTTCTATAAAAAAATGAAAATCGATTCCCCAAGAAAAGGAAAAAGTTCGAAATTCGAAGCGGCGAAAAATCATTCAAAGTTAAATACTTTCTCAAAAATTCCAAATCGACCCCATAAGTTTATCTTCACGCCTATGGACGCCCTCCTCCTCCCTCCTTCGCCGGATCCCCAAAATTCAATCCCCGATCCGGCGAATTCCGTCGACGAAGTCAGAGACGAGACAATGAGGAAGAAGATGAAACCATCTCCTTTAGAGAAAAGAAAGCTCAAGGCAAAGAAGAAAGAGACAACCAACAACAACGAAGAAGCTTCTTCCTCCTCTTGCTCTTCCTCCTCTGCTTCTAATCTCAATTCTACTAAAAGGGTTTCGAGAGTGGCTCATAGATTGCGAAACCCTTCGGTTCGGTTAGGTATAACTCGACGAACCGTTGGGGAGCGACAAGCCGAAGCCTTGGCTCTTCCTCTTGGCATGTCTTTTGCGGCTTTTGCTAATCTGGTTCGATTCAAATTCTCAAACTTTAACTCAATTTGCTCTGTTCTTTGCTCTGTTTTTGATAGGAAACTTGACTTTTGACTTTTCGTTTTCCTGTTCTGTCTTTTTATGTTCCTTTAGTTGTCCTGTCCGAAAAAAAAGTTCGCATATTTAGAGAGTTTGATCCAATTAAGTTGTCTTAATTTCAAAATTGCAATTTACCCTGAGTAGAACAGAGGATCTTCTCTTCAAATCCGAATCTAAAAGTGTGAAGCTTTAATATGTCTTAAAGCTTGAGCCTTTCTATCACTAATGTGTTGCTCTGATTGTGATTTCAGTTTGACATGTTCCTGTGGTATCTACTTAGCCGACCAAAGTCATTGACTTGCATTGCTCTGTTTTTTTGTTATCTTATAGGTTCTTCAGAGAAAGAGTGTTGCTGGTCAGAATGTTTATGTTGATGATCTTGCAGTAGTAAGTAGTTTCTGACTTTTTCATATGATTCTCCTTTTCTTTCTTTACTCTGTTTCTGTTTTGGTAGTGTATATAATCTTCACTGGTTAATGCTCTTCTGCAGATCTCTGCTTCTGCTGTTAAAGAATCTCTAGCCAATGTAAGCCACAAGCTCTCTCTGCGTTCTTTAGTTTAAAGATCTTTTTTGGTTACAATAACGATGTGATTGGTTACAGGTATATGGCGACAAGCTTGGTTCCTTTGCAACAAACTTTGAGAAATCATTTAACAGTACTCTAAAGATCCTTAAACTAACCAACGAATCTGCATCTCCACGCCAATTACCGAATAACGACGTTGCGAGTTGTGATTCAGACAACGAACTATCTACAAAGGAGACTTCGTCTGCTACGTCTGCTTGTGAAGCAATACAAGGCTCATCCATGAATGAGATTGTTCTACACGAAGGGACACAACGACAACTCTCTAGCGTATCAAGAACCTCCTCAGCCATGCCGTTGACAACATTCGAAAGAGCTGTAGATGAGCAAGCAAGAGCCAACGATCTAAAGATCATGGAGATTGGTCTTACAATGAGGAAGATAAGGCTTAAAGAAACTGATGTAGAACTAAGGTACGAATCAAACAACTTGGGGAAATCAAAGCTAGAAATGAATGCTACCAAAGCAGCATTCAGAGCCGAGAAGTTCAAAACAGAGCAAGAAGATACAAGAAAAGCCGAGATGGTTAACAAAATCATGGACTGGCTAGTAGCAAGCGTTGTCGCCATGTTGGTTTTTATGTTATACGGCGCTTACGTGTTCTCACATCAGAGAATCAAGGAAGCGGCCTCAATCTGTGAGCCACCATCAGAGGAGAAAACATCTTCCTGGTGGGTTCCTAAGCAAGTCTCATCGATAAACGCAGAGTTCAACATCTTGCTTTGCCGTCTAAGAATATGGATTCAGAGCTTCTTCGGTGTGTTGATGATCCTCGTCGTCACTTACTTCATAATCCAACGCTCGTCAGGTACAACAAAGCAGACGATGCCCGTAACGTTCATCGTTATTTTCCTCGGTATTGTCTGCGGTTTGCCTGGTAAGTTCTGTGTGGATACGTTGGGAGGCGATGGTAAACTCTGGCTGCTTCTTTGGGAAACGTTTTGCGTTTTGCAGTTCGTTGCAAACGTCTTCACGTTGAGTTTTTACCGTTTGATGTATGGTCCAGTGAGTCAAGGAGATGGTCGTTCTAGTAACACTATGGTTCCGTATTGGGCACGGCGTAGTGTATTCCTTGGGTTGATTATAGTACTTCCTGTGATGAATGGTTTGTTACCGTTTGCTACATGTGGTGAGTGGAGACACCATTGGGCTACCTGGTGGGCCGGGCTCTCTGATGATTGAAGGGGAGCCTTTGTTTGTAATCTTTGTATTATTATTTATTGGTACGACATGGGTTTGGACTTATCATCTTTGAGTTTTGGTTTTTTATGTGTTGGAAGAAACAATTAGTGGTATCAATGTTGCAAAGTTATATATTGATGTATTATTTTGATTAATGATATACGGATGTTATTTACGGTTGTGACTTGTCAACTGGTTTTAATTGGATTAAACAGTGATTAATGTGTTCATTAATATAATGAGAGATATTAGAAATGATAAATCCTGACATATTTTTAAAAAAATATTACAACATTTTAGCTATTTTTAATGTTATCCCTTATATCTTCAAAGAGAAAATGGCCAATAAAACTATGAACTTTCAAATTGAAGATAAAAAAACTTTCAGCTCATGTTTGAGCAAAAAAATTCTCAACTTGTAAATATTAGCCGTATTAACTCTCATATTTTGTTGACTTAGCCATTTAAGAAACCTAAATAGTCAACTCTTAAATTCAATTACAAAAAAAAGACGACAGTTAATTATTTAAACGATGTTGTTTTAAAATATGATTAAGCATTAATCAAATAGTCTCGTTTTGCTTTTGTAAACACTTAAAACATCTTATTCACGAGACCAGAACCCCAAATCAACTTCATCTTCCTCATTTCAAGCCAGATAGATAAATTCATTTTTGGACTCTAGTTTCAAGAAAGAAATGCTTTAAATGTTTAAAGAAGAAAAACAACATTGTTTGACTGATTTTTTTTTTAACTACATTGTTTACAAAGTGAACATACAACTTTTGAAAATCTCACATTATAAATTTTGTTATCACAGGTTTATAGCTTTTGTTATACAAATATTCAGATAATCATAATACCATATGATTAGGAAGTCTCATTTAATAATTATACATATTAAAATATTATATATATATCATTTAAATTTAATTATATCCATACAAAAAAAATTGTTTAGATTTATTTACCATAAAATAATTGTAAATAAGCAATGACTTGTTCCAATTTAATTATATATATAATACTTTATTTTTAATTAATTAATATATATTATTATTTTGTTAACTTTATAATATTACAAACATAAACAAGTAGTAGTACGTAAAAATATTTTTTACATAGAATATTCATTCAACGCAAGACGTGAATCTTAAACTAGTAATAAAATATTGTGGGTGGATGGATGGGGGTAATGAGAGAGCTATGTCACTGAATTAGATAACACTGAGAACCTTTTTTTGTTTTCTCCGTTGACTATTGGCTAATTGGATGACTATTGGCTAATTGGATCAGAATCAGGGGTATCTAGTAGTATCTTAATAAACATCAGAAGTAAGAATAGTAGCGCATAAACATGGAACTCATGATGCCTAGGAACGTTTTGTCGAGCAAGTAAGGAACCCAAACCATTTTCATATCTTTCATGAGAATTATTTCATCCGCTTGGTTTTGACCCTGATATAACTCTTATCAAAAGGGGGGGGGGGAGAATGAGTCAACCTGTAGATAGATAAGCAATGAAACTAACCATCAGGTAACAGTTAACCAATATGATCGGTGCAATGCTGAGTTTTGTTACAAAACAGTGATATGATTAAAAAAAAGGAGATCAATGCTTACCCAAACGACTGCATGAACACATATAGTCTTGTGTTTTGTCTTTTTGTCATGTACTACTTGATCTGCAATGATAAGATATAAGAAATAAAAATGGGAAGAGATAGATTCACATTGCGCAACCAGATGGATTCTCAAGTAAATAAGAAGAAAAGATGAATTTCAGTTGAAACTAATATACCAAAACGAAGCAGTACAAGTAGTTATCAGAGAGGAAAAAAAATAGCTTATACTCTATTCAAACAAAACTTGGACTTTTTCACATACATATTTCCACCTTTTTGCAGAGCTTCCAATCATACAAAGGAAATAATGTGAGTATGTCACACTCTTTAATAAACTTTTGGAACACTAACAGAACACTAGATTCTTAGAAATGGAACTTACTTCAAGATTTGTGTAATCCCACTCGAATTCATAAAGCTAGTCCAATTGATCCCATTGTTTTGCCAATTTACAAAGCATAATCAAACAAGACAATATATTAATAGTGTAGAAGATAGGCCGAAGCCAAAGCAAAACCATATTTCTTGAGACTTAATACCTCAGTTCCAACGGGAATGCTTCATTCCACAAATCCTCCTGAATATACAGAGAAACATGAAAACCATTTGAGTACTAATGCAAACTATTGAGTTCTTCTTGAAAATTTCAACCCACAAACAAAGAAAATTAAAACATAGAATTAAATATCTAAATTATACCACAATGACACATCTTATCGAAAAATGAAGTGAGAAAAACCATTTCATATCCATTTCTATACATCATCACAAACTAGCACTCAATCGTCAAAATACGACACAAAGCCTAAGAGATATAGATCTAAACAGAGAAACCTAAAACCCATATGAAAAAAATATCAGATTACGCTTGTCCTTGAAGTACTCGTCATTCATCTCAACCTTTGGGCTTTGGCTTCGATTCTTATCATGAGGTTACGTTAGAGATGTGCCAGCATTTTCGGATGACATTTCCAAACAAAATATAAAGAAAACTAAAGAAGTAAGTTAGCATAAATCATTTAATTAAAATTATTTAGAATAAGAAACAACATGTTACATAAAAGAAAACTAAATAACTAAGCTAACAAAAACAATTATAAAGTTTAATATATTTGCACTCAGCCTTACAAAACTAGTGAAATTTTTCAAAATTAAATTTTATAATTGATTTTTCAATTGATAGAATAGTCTAAGTGATTCAATTTTTTTCTATAATGTTCAAAATAGAGATAACCTTAACATATTATAATTAATTAAAAATACTACACTTAGCACAATAAAATTTTGAAACAAATATAAGAAAGTATATTCTGTTAAGAAATAATAAAGATTGAATATGATAGAGAGAGTCTAATTAATATAGTAAAATGATAATAATCTGACCACTTGGTGGTTGAGTTTCCTCACTCGGCTGAATTAGCTAACCTGTTTTTTCATTGAGCTACCAGTGTCGTACACCTGACCGTCATATATTTTTCGTTTATGAAAATAACTGTTAGATCATGATATGTTGTTTCTTCATTTGGATAAATGTATCATAACTATCAAACCTATTGGATCCATTTTTATATAAATAGACATGGTTCATTGATTCGGTCAGTTGATTCCTTAATGATCGTGTCAAGCGATGATAGAAAATAGATCAGTAATTCAGTATTTTAACTTCTGTAAGTTCTGTCGATCAGTAAACAAAACCATAACCATCAAACTCTGTTTATTTAAGCATTTCATGTGTGAAATAAATGACTATATAAGTCTCTATTATATTATATTACAACTTATTAGTAGACTACTATGTATACATTTCATATACTTGTTTTACTCTGTCTATTATGTGTTTGTGTATATATATGAAGCCTAATGAACCTTTCCTCCTTTTCCTGAGCTTGGCTTTGGCTTAGGCTTATGCTTCTGGAACCCCCGCTCTGTGATTTCAATGGTCATATCATCTCCTTCCTCCTTTGTCTCCATAACATCTTCTTCTTCTTTTTCACTGTGAGATGAAAATGAGGATGATGGTGAATAACTTCCAAGGCCGAACCACTTCAGAAGATGAATTGTTACATAAGAACGATCAAAAAACATAAATGGGATCCAGTGAGAACCGTTCTCTTCGCCGTCTCTCATATTCTCCATTATTTTATTTTTCTTTTGATGAACTCTGAGAGAGAACAATGGTGTGTAGTTAGGTTGGTGATGGAACTTGATAACATATGCTCCATTTAACTCCTTTTATAAGGGATATCTATATCAGCATATCACTTGGTTGTTGGTCAACTATGTAGTTGTTTGTTGACCGGGTCTGTAATAAACCGGGTTTGGTAGGTACAGACTTCTTAGTTTGAATGAACTATAGTTGGTGCTGGTATATACAAAACCGGGTAACGTATTTGACTTGTATTAAAAAGTAAAACTAAAATAACAATTTTGACTTAGAACGACGCGGTTGCCACAAATACTTGCGAGTTTGTGTGCTTGGAGCTTGTAGTCTTGGTCAAAAGTCAATTCACGCTCTTTCTTTGGCTTTGTTTGAATTATACAAATGGTCTGAGGTTGAATTCGTAGTAGTAATACAATGAAAAAAATAGATCTTTGGTTATTAACACTATTGGTTTATTACTACTTTGCTTCTAATTTTTTTTAAACTGTTATAAAAATGTTTATAAATCATAGCTACTATTATCCATAGGAAATATAATATTTATCTCGAGTTCATCTTCACTTAACTTTCTATGTACGTATACTTTGTTAAATAAGTAAAATTCACGTAAAACCAATTTATGGCTGGACAAGAGACTTGTTTCTGTTACATTAGGAAAATAATACGATGATGAACTAATATTACTATAAAACCATGTTTTGGACATGTTTCTGTTTCTTTTTTTTTTTTGCTAAATTGGACTTGTTTCTGTTGCATAAGAAAATAACACGATGATGAACTAATAGTAATATGGAATCATGTTTTGTACTTTACTTCATTAGTTTGCAGATAATACGTAATAACTGTTCATAATATTCGCATTATTCCTTAGACATGATGCAGCTTTTTGTTTGTTTGCAAATGGCTTAATACATTTCATGGTCACTATGGTGGTAGTCGTGGTCGTGTTACTGGTCTCTTACAAATTATAATTGTATAAGAATAATGATTATAGTAGGGCATATCATTTTCTTTTTATCGCGTAGGACCTATTATTATTAAGACCCCCAACCTTCTGTCTCATGGGTCACCAATCACCATGCCTTGTTTAATCATTATGGTCCTTCAGTGACGCGAGACTTATCACCACGTACGGTATGTGTGTTTTATGAAATGTTTCGTTAATTTATATGAAATGTTTCGTTAATTTATATGAAGAGAATATAACACATATTCTTAGTTGGTGTAGCTTTCTAAGAACGAAGAATATAATGTTATCTTGTTTTATATTCCAAGTTGGTGCGGCATGCTCCTCACTATGAATATATATATTTGTCATCGAATATTTCAATTATTTTATGAAGAGTATAATATTATGGATTAATCGGTGGGAGCCGCATGTGAGTTTTGATGTTTTCATGTATAATTCACATTGTGAATTTCTGATTTGATCTTTCCTTTAATTCATTTTGTCTTTTATATTCATATCTGTCATTTTACCTTTTCAATGTAATTTTATACTATATCTATTTATTTTTGGTCTTTTTGAATCATCAGTAGATTTTTATTCAAATCATTTTCATTTAATTAGTTATACATTAAATAAGAAGTATACTTTATTTTTATAATTTTCTTAATCCATATGAAATGAAATTAGTTGATTTACACGAATAGGCTTACCGACATATAGCTAATGAGAGGTAGGACGACCTGTTGACTCATTGTTTGACATTGATTAATGACAGTTGCGTACGATAGTAGTTGTTGGAAATTTACGCTGGAATAATAATGAAGTTGTAATGTTGTTTTCAGATTAATGAACTAGCTTGACCGTTTTGTATCCGTACAAATAACAACACTATACTACCATCATTAAACACTTATTAAAACAAAGTCATAACTGGGTGTAAATAACTGAACCATATAATAGTGTCATGTAACTGTTAGTGATGTTTCCCCGGTTGTCCTGAGCTAACTCTTTCCCTATCCTTTTTCTTTGCTTTCACCTTTGTGCCTCTACTCGTTACAATGAAGCCGTTTTTACCGCCCCTAGTCGTCACAACGACGTCGTCTTCCATGGCAACAACTTCTTCCTCTTCTACTTCTTCATCCTGCAAGTAGAATCAGAACACACATGTTTGAGTTTTTTCATAATATTACTAAAAACTTCTCAAATATTGATCTTTAGACTGAATATTAACAATTACTTTTTTTTTTCTGTCGGTGAGAATATATTATTAACCTTTATAACGTGATTATCGTTATGCACACTTAATTTTTATGTGTTTTTATTTTTAAAACATGGTTTTAAAATTTCATTAAGTTCAATAAATAACCGCTAAATACTTTAATGTACTACACAACACCAAAAGAATAATAAAACCATATTAATCCAGAATATTTTCTTGGAAATTCAGTATAAATATTATTGCTAGAGAAACTTACCGGCTGGTTTAAGGGTACCGAATCAGACGACGTTTTTGTCATCGTAGGTGGATCATGATGAAGTAGACCAAGACACCTTAAGATAGCTTTAAGAGTTTGGTCCAGGAACTGAAAAGGAAGCCATAGATAAGATGCTTCATCGCTTTGTCTCTCAATTTTTTCCATTGAGATGAAATCTTAATAAGTTAAAACCTTTACTAGACGGTTGATTAAGTTTAGTGAGAGAAGTGAAGCTGTTTTTCAGATGTGAGTGATATTGGGAAGAGAGGTTAGAGAAACAGCTTTGCGTTTTATAGTGGGATAATAACTCGGTATTTGGTATGACTTTTTTTTTAATCAGTACTATAAAATACATTTTCTAAAACCACGACTTTCGGAATAGGAATAATTAATTACGCTCTGAGGTTTTAATTTATTTAGTTGACACTAGGAAATGTAAAGAAACGAAATGATTATTCATACGTATACTAAATTATGTAGTAGTATTTGTTATTGTCATTAGCGACATTAAGCATGTGGGTTTGACCTTTAAGTGGGTTGATGACTCTGCTGTCTACTAATAATCTACTACATTCGAATAAACAATAACAGTAGTTTACTTAAAAAGAGGACGAACGTTGGGTACTTGGATTTTTTTTTTTAAACACTGGGTACTTGGGTTATAAAATGAATTCTTTTAACGTTGAATCACTTGTCTTGTAGCTAGATAGCTGATGCCGGACAATATCCAGTGTATATATCTAATTCACTCGACTCCCTGTGCTTATGGCTCAGACGATTAGAGCTCGATTGATCGCATAAAGCACTGCCAAAGCTTCTGATCATCCAACTAGTTAAATTTTTGTTTGTTTGTTTAATCATCCAACCAACCTATGTATTGTCTTTTGAAACATACTGAACCAAGTGGTGGTAACTTAGTGACAATCTTTTGACATTTGGTGTGTATCCACATCAGTTTTGGGTTCGATTTTCTCTGGAATCGATGCACCCCCTAGCATTAGTCAAAAAGTATTCCAAATTCGAATAAGACAGTGTAATATGCTTTCCGACTAGTGCACTCTATACAACTAAATACATTGCTCTCGAGACCGACCGAATCAGCTGATAGAGTTTATCAAAAAAAAAAGAAAAGAAACTTACTGGAGTAACATTTAACTAAGACTTAGTAATTGCAGTTATATAGTTTTCTGGCGTTGATCAAAATCGTGATCAAGGGTTAAATTCTTCGCTAACAACATGTTCTTTTTGGTAAATTACACATACATTTTTTTTTGTTTTTTTAAAAAATTATTTATATCTTTTATAAAATTATACTTTTCCTATATCAATGGTGGATGCGGCTATATATATGCAACTATGAAATCTCTATTTCCTAGAGAAATTTGGACAATTAAGAAATCAAAATTCTCTGATATTGTGCTAGATGCAGCTATGCATAAATAAATAAAAATTATATATTTTTCTAATTTATCTTGAAATCTGTGGATTAATCCTATGAAAATATCTAGTTTTTCTGATAAATGTTATTTGTACTTAAATTTATCATTTTTAGTTTTATTTAGAATCTAACCACATTAAAAATTTATACTAATGTATCCTAAATTTATTTTCATGGTACATGGGTATCAGTTATAATTTTCCAACGAGTATTTAAATAAAACTTCATATACCACGTAAATAAAAAATTAAACCCTATGAATACTCTATATTCTATAAAAATTGAGACAAAAAGGTGTTAGACATCCTTAATCTTCATCCTATATCTATGCTCTATGCATCTATATGCATTAAAGAAATACTGTATTTAAGCTATTTCATGTTGATTAAAAAAATACGTAATCACATTATACATTTTTATTAATGTATGTTAAACTTATTTTCATGATACATGAGCATCATTTCTAATATTATAATGAGTAATATAATAAAAATTTATATTCTACATAATTATGTGGACTACCCCTATAAATAAATAATTTTATAGAAACATGGACAAGAATAAGGTCTTAGACCTTTTTAATTTTCATCACATGTCACTGCATGATGATATTATGCATTAAAACAAAATATAATATTTTCTAGTTTATCTTAAGAAAAGATCAAGTTTTGTTTCAATAAGTTTTATATATACTAAAGTTTATCCTCATTAATTTTTTTTTTAAAAACAACTAACCACACTCTAATTCATATTAATGTATGCTAGACATATTTTAATGGTATATTGGCATCATTTCTAATTTTCTAAGGAATACTTTTTTTAAACTTCATCAAATACGATCTAATTAGTGTAATAACTCCTGTAAAATCTCTATTTTCTAGAGAAATAGAAACACCTAAGGTCTCAAACATATTTAATCTTCATACAATTACAGTGCATGATGTATTTATGCATTAAAACAAAAATATGATATTTTCTAATTTATCTTGAAAATATGTGGGTTAACCCCTACGAAAAGATTGAATGTTTCGATAAATACTATCTATATTATTTAGCCTCTTTAGTTTTGTTTAAAAATACGTAACCCCGCTCCAAATTTATATATATATGTGCTAAACTTATTTTCATGGTACATGGCATCATTTTTAATTTTTTAATGAGTAATTTATTTAAACTTCATATACCACCTAATAAGTGGACTAACCCCTTATAAAACCTCTATTTTCTAGAGAAACGGGAACACCTATGGTCTCAACCCTCTTTATTCTTCATACTATGCCAGTGCATGATGTAGAAATTCATTAAAACAAAAAAAAATATTTTCTAGTTTATATTGAAATATGTGGGTTAACCTCTGCAAAAAGATTGAGTTTTCCGATAAATGTAATATATAGGCCTCTTTAGTTTTGTTTAAAAATACCTAACCACGTTCAAAATTTATATTAATGTACTAAACTGATGTTCATGGTACATGGACATCAGTCTTAATTTTCACCCGAGGAATTCAATAAAACTCCATATACCACCAAAATCAATGAACTAAACCCTATAAAATCTCTATTTTCTAAAGAAATTTAGAGAACTAAGGTATCAAAACTCGTTAATATTCATCATATATCACTGTTGGATGCAGATATGTATAAATACAAAAATTCCATATTTTCTAATTTATTTTAAAATTTGTGGATTAATTCTTATGAAAAATCTAAGTTTTCTGATAAATGCTAATGTACTTAAGTTTAGCCTCTTTAGTATCGTTTAAAATATCTAACTACATTAAAAATTTATAATAATGTATCCTAAATTTATTTTCACGGTATATGGGCATCAGTTATAATATTCCAACGAGCAATTTAATAAAATTGCATATACCACATAAATTAAAGAACTAAACTTAAAAAATCTCTATATTTTCGAGAAATTGGGACAAAAAAGGTGTCATACATCCTTAATCTGTATCATATATCTGTGATGAATGCATCTATGGATTAAAAGAAAAACACTTTATTTTTTAATTTATCTGAAATTTGTGGGTTAACCCCTACAAAAAGATCGAGTTTTTTGATAAATGCTATATACTGAAGTTTAAGCTATTTTATGCTGATTAAAAATACGTAATAACATTATAAATTTTTATTAATATATGTTAAACCACCATTTATAATATTTTATTGAGTAATTTTATAAAATTTCATATTCTAGATAATTATGTGGACTAAACCCCCTAAAAATGTAATTTCCAAAGAAACATGGACGAATAAGGTTTCAGACCTCTTTAGTTTTCATTAAATGTCAGTGCATGATGAAATTATACAGTAAAACAAAATACCATGTTTTCTAATTTATCATACAAAAAATCAAGTTTTTTTCCATTAAATGTTATATATGCTAAAGTTTATCCTCATTAATATTTTTATTAAAATAAATAATCACACTCTAATGAATTTTTTTTTTTTTTTGAATTGAATGTTAAATTTAACTCAAAAGAAAAAAGTACCTTATTACAACAAGTGTTACCTCTTAAAACTTTACTTCAAAAACTATATAAATTTTGAAAGACTCAAGAAAACCACTTCAAAACTCAATCCAAAAAGCCATCCAAAGACAATCCGTCCAGCATCTCTCCGCCTAAAGCTTAACCTTCTCATTCACCCAAATCACCCAGCTCTCACTCCTACTGGGTGCCAGCTCTCACTCCTACTGGTAAATCACCTTCCTCCACCAACCAACACCACTTCCTCAACACAAACTCACCTAGCTCTCACTCCTACTAGGCGCCAGCTCTCACTCCTACTGGAATTCATCACCACATCCAATACAAAGGCTAGAAATAATACAGCCATGGGAAGGAGAAAACTATCTTGAATCAAACCAGAATCTCATCCCCCCTTCCAAATCCGTGTTACCATTCCTCTGCAAGATAGTAAATCTGTTCCTCATGTTTTTATCAAGTCTCTTAATCAGAATTTCCCTAGGCAGAGGAGGTTCTTTGTGTCTCCTCCTATTCCTTTCCAACCAAATGGCATGTAATGTAGACTGCAGCATATAGCGAGAGATAAAAAGCTTTATCTTAGACCAGTTCGATCTCTCAGATAAAAGCTGTATAAGACTAGACCAACTCACAGTGAATTGATCCTGTAAAATACCCTTCATGAGGACCTCCCATATATACGCTGAGTACTCACAACCAAAGAAAAGGTGGTCAACAGTCTCCATGGTTTGTTGGCACAACATACAAACTGTATCTGCATCATTACCCCAAGAAGCCATGCGATCCCCTGTTGAAAGCCTTCCAATAATAGCCATCCAAGTGATAAAAGCAAACTTTGGAGTTGCAAACTTAAACCAAACTGCCGAATACCAAGAACAGCATTGATGTTTTTCTCTAATATTAATCCATGTATCGCGAGTAGAGAACCTAACTTTATAATTGCCTCTTTCATTTCTCCATAAAGGTACATCCTCCTGCTGATTCCAATTTCTCTTATAATTCTCAATCTCCTCCTCCACCAAATTCAACATAGGTACCCTATGGCTTCTCCTTCGGTGGTTTAGACAAGCCTCAACTGTAGAACCCATCGCAATACCCAAATCAAAATACCCTCTTCCACTTAAAACCTCCTGCAATCTTCCTAACTTGGACCAAGCTTCAAACCAGAAACAAGCTTTCTTCCCATTTCTCACCTGCACTCTGTATAAAGACTTAGCAACCTCCCGACATCTAAGAACCTTTCTCCACATCCAAGAACCATTTTGAGTGTCCTCCTTAATCATCCAAATAGACCCCTTCCGTATCAAGTAGGTTTTTATCCAGTTAACCCACAAAGAATGATCCGATAATATCCTCCATAAAAGTTTGAGACAACATACCATGGTACATGAGCACCATTTTAATATATACTAAACATATTTTCATGGTACATGAGCACCATTTTTAATTTTCCAGTGAATAATTTGTTTTAAAACTTCATATATTATCTAATTAGTTTACTAACCTCCATAAAATCTCTATTTTCTAGAGAAAAGAGTACAACTAAGGTCTCAAACATATTTAATTTCATACTTTGCCACTGGATGCTGCATCTATGCATTAAACAAAAATTCAATATTTTCTAATTTATCTTGAAATATGTGGGTTAACCCCTACGAAATATTGAATTTTTGATAAATAGTATCTATACTATTTAGCCTCTTTAGTGTTGTTTAAAAATACCTAACCACACTCAAAATTTATATATATATGTATGCTAAACATATTTGCATGGTACATGGCATCATTTCTAATAGAGTATCTAAACATATTTTCCAGTGAGTAATTTATCTAAACTTCAAATACCACCTAATCAGTGAACTAACCACTATAAAACCTCTATTTTCTGGAGAAACGGGAACACCTAAGGTTCCAACCCTCTTTAGTCTCCTTACTATGCCAGTGCATGATGTACAAATTCATTAAACCAAAAATATGATATTTTCTAATTTATGTTGAAATATGTGGGTTAACCCCTACAAAATATTGGTTTTCTGATAAATATTATATATAGGCCTCTTTAGTTTTTTAAATATTTAAACAAATTCAAAATTTATATTAATGTATTAAATGTATGTTCATGATACATTGGCATCATTCTTAATTTTCAACCGAAGAATTTAATAAAACTCCATATACCACCAAAACCAATGAACTAAACCCATTAAAATCTCTACTTTCTAGAGAAATTAAAGTATCAAAACTCTTTAATATTCATTCTATATCAGTGTTGGATGAAAATTTTCCTAAATAGAAAAATTCCATATTTTCTAATTTATTTTGAAATTTGTGAGTGAACCGATACAAAAAGATCTAAGTTTTCTAAGAAATGCTATTTGTACTTAATTTAGCCTCTTGAGTGTCATTTAAAATATCTAACCACACTAAAAATTTATACTAATGTATCCTAAATTTATTTTCATGGTACATGGGAATCAATTATATATTTTCAACGAGTAATTTAATAAAACTTCATATACCACGTAATTCAAAGAAATAAAACCTATGAAATCTTTATATTCTAAAAAAATTGGGATAACAAAGGTGTCAGACATCCTTAATCTTCATCATACATTTGTGTTGGATGCATTAAAATAAAAATACTGTATTTTCTAATTTATTTTGAAATCTGTGGACCCTACAAAAAGATCGAATTTTTCGATAAATGCTATATACTGAAGTTTACGCTACTTCATGTTAATTAAAAAAAATACCTATTCACATTATACATTTTTATTAATGTATGTTAAACTTATTTTCATGATACATAGGCATCACTCCTAATATTTTAATGAGTAATTTTATAAAAATTCATATTCCACATAGTTATGTGGACTAACCCCATAAAAATGTAATTTCCAAAGCAACATGGACAAGTAAGGTCTCAAACATATCTAATTTTAATTACATGTCACTGCATGATGATATTATGCAATAATACAAAATACAATATTTTCTAATTTATCACACGATAAGATCGAGTTTGTTTCCAATAAATGTTATATATACTAAAGTTTATCCTCATTAATATTTTTATTAAAATAAATAATCACACTCTAATGCATTTTAATATATACTAAACATATTTTGCATGGTACATAGGCATCAGTTTTAATTTTCCAACGAATAATTTATTTTAAAACTTCATATAATATCTAATTAGTGTACTAATCCCCATAAAATCTCTATTTTCTGGAGAAATGAAAACCTAAGGTCTAAAACATATTTAATATTCACACTATACCGATGCATGATGAATCTATGCATTAAAACAAAAATTCCATATTATCTAATTTATCTTGAAATATGTGGGTTAACCTCTACAAAATATTGATTTTTTTCGATAAATAGTTTCTATACTATTTAGCCTCTTTAGTGCTGTTTAAAAATAACTAAACACACACAAAATTTATATATACGCATGCTAAACATATTTTCATGGTACATGACATCATTTCTAATTTTCCAGTGAGTAATTTATTTAAACTTCATATATCACCTAATCAGTTAACTAACCCTTACAAAACCTCTATTTTCTGGAAAAATTGGAACACCTAAGGTTCAACCATCTTTATTCTCCATACTATGTCAGTGCATGATGCAGAAATTCATTAAACCAAAATATGATATTTTCTAATTTATGTTGAAATATGTGGGTTAACCCCTACAAAAAGATTGAGGTTTCCGATAAAAGTTATATATAGGTCTCTTTACTTTAAAAAAAAAATATTTAACCACATTCAAAATTTAGATTAATTTACTAAACTTATGTTCATGATTCATGGGGATCATTCTTAATTTTCAACCGAAGAATTTGATAAAACTCCATATACCACCAAAACCAATGAACTAAACCAAATAAAATCTCTATTTTCTAGAGAAATTTGGACAACTAAGGTATCAAAATTGTTTAATATTCATTCTATACCAATGTTGGATGCAAATATGCCTAAATACAAAATTCCATATTTTCTAATTTATTTTTAAATCTGTGAGTTAACCCCTATGAAAATATCAAATTGTTATGATAAAATTTATTTGTACTTAAGTTTAGCCTATTCAGGGTCATTTAAAATATCTAACCAATCTAAAATTTATACTAATTTATCCTAAATTTATTTTCATGGTACATGAGAATAAATTATAATTTTTCAACGAGTAATTTAATAAACTTCATATACCACGTAAATCAAAGAAATAAAACCTATGAAATCTCTATATTCTAGAGAAACTGGGACAACAAAAATGTCAGACATCCTTAATGTTCATCATATATTTGTGCTGGATTCATCTATGCATTAAAAGAAAATATCATATTTTCTAATTTATATTGAAATCTGTGGGTTAAGCTCTACAAAAAGATCGAGTTTTCCGATAAATGCTATATACTGAAGTTTAAGCTATTTCATGTTGATTAAAAAAAAACCTATTCACATTATAAATTTTTATTAATGTATGTTAAAGTTATTTGCATGACACATAGGCATCAATTCTAATATACTCATGAGTAATTGAATTTTCCGATAAATGCTTTAATATATATTTAGACACTTTCTTTTTGTTTAAAAATATTAAACCACACTCTCAATGTATATTAATGTATGCTAAACATATTTTCATGGTACATGGTCATCATATCTAACTTTCCAACACGTAATTTATTTAAACTTCATATACGATCTAATTAGTGCATCTAAGCCCTATAAAATCTCTATTTTCTCGAGAAAGAGGAACATATAATGTCTCAAACTTCTTTAATATTAAAAATATGTCAGTTAATGATGCAAGTATGAATTAAAACAATAATAAAAAAAAATTTAATTTTTTCTGGAAATATGTGGGTTAAACCCCCTTTGAAAAAATTGAATTTTCCGATAAATGCTTTAATATATTTTTAGACACTTTATTGTTGTTTAAAATTTTTAAACCACACTCTCAGTGTTTAATAATGTAAGATAAACATATTTTCATGGTACATGGTAATCATATCTAACTTTCCAACACATAGTTTATTTAAAATACATATATGATCTAATTAGTGCAACTAACCCCTATAAAATCTCTATTTTCTTGAGAAAGAGGAACATATAAGGTCTCAAACTTCTTAAATATTAAAAATATTTCAGTTAATGATGCAAGTATGAATTAAAACAATAATAAAAAAAAATTCTAATTTTTCTGGAAATATGTGGGTTAACCCCTTTGAAAAATTGAATTTTCTGATAAATGCTTTAAAATATTTTTAGACACTTTATTGATATTTTAAAATTTTAAACCACACTCTAAATGTATATTAATGTATTCTAAACAGATTTTCATGTTACATGGTCATCATATCTAACTTTTCAACACATAGTTTATTTAAACTACATATACGATCTAGTTAGTGCAACTAACCCCTATAAAATCTATATTTTTTAGAGAAAGGGGAACATATAAGGTCTCAAACCTCTTTAATATTCACAATATGTCAGTTAGTGATGCAAGTATGAATTAAAACAAAAATAAAAAAAATTCTAATTATTCTAGAAATATGTGAGTTAACCCCTTTGAAAACATTGAATTTTCCGATAAATGCTTTAATATATTTTTAGACACTTTATAGTTGTTTAAAAATTCACTCTAAATTTATATTAATGTATGCTAAACATATTTTCATGGTGCATGGTAATCATATCTAACTTTCCAACGAGTAATTTATTTAAACTTCATGTACGATCTAATTAGTGCAACTAACCCCTATAAAATATCTATTTTCTAGAGAAAGAGGAACACATAAGGTCTCAAACCTTTTTAATATTCATAATATGTCAGTTAGTGATTCAAATATGCATTAAAACAAAAATAAAAAAATTTCTAATTTTTGTGGAAAATTGTGTGTTAACCCCTTTGAAAAAATTGAATTTTCCGATAAATGCTTTAATATATATTTAGACACTTTATTGTTGTTTAAAAATATTAAACCACACTCTAAATGTATATTAATGTATACTAAACATATTTTCATGGTACATGGTCATCATATCTAATTTTCCAACACGTAATTTTTTTAAACTTCATATACGATTTAATTAGTGCAACTAGGCCCAATAGAATCTCTATTTTCTCGAGAAAGAGGAAAATATAAGGTCTCAAACCTATTTAATATTCACAATATTTCAGTTAGTGATGCAAGTATGAATTCAAACAAAAATAAAAAAAATTCTATTTTTTCTAGAAATATGTGGGTTAACCCCTTTGAAAAAATTGAATTTTCCGATAAATGATTTAATATATTTTTAGACACTTTATTGTTGTTTAAAAATTTTAAACCACACTCTCAGTATATTAATGTAAGTTAAACATATTTTCATGGTACATGGTAATCATATCTAACTTTCCAACACGTAGTTTATTTAAAATACATATACCATCTAATTAGTGCAACTAACCCCAATAAAATCTCTATTTTCTTGAGAAATGGGAGAATATAAGGTCTCAAACTTCTTTAATATTAAAAATATGTCAGTTAAAGATGCAATTATGAATTAAAACAATCATAAAAAAAATTTAATTTTTCTGGATATATGTGAGTTAACCCCTTTGAAAAAAATTGAATTTTCTGATAAATGCTTTAAAATATTTTTAGACACTTTATTGTTATTTTAAAATTTTAAACCACACTCTAAATGTATATTAATGTATTCTAAACAGATTTTCATGTTACATGGTCATCATATCTAACTTTCCAACACATAGTTTATTTAAACTACATATACGATCTAATTAGTGCAACTATCCCTATAAAATCTATATTTTCTAGAGAAAGGTGAACATATAAGGTCTCAAACCTCTTTAATATTCACAATATATCAGTTAGTGATGCAAGTATGAATTAAAACAAAAATAAAAAAAATTCAAATTTTTCAAGAAATATGTGGGTTAACCCCTTTGAAAAAATTGAATTTTCCAATAAATGCTTTAATATATTTTTAGACACTTTATTGTTGTTTAAAAATTCACTCTCAAAGTATATTAATGTACGCTAAACATATTTTCATGGTACATGGTAATCATATCTAACTTTCCAACGAGTAATTTATTTAAACTTCATGTACGATCTAATTAGTGCAACAAACCCCTATAAAATCTCTATTTTCTCGAGAAAGAGGAACACATAAGGTCTCAAACCTCTTTAATATTCATAATATTTCAGTTAGTGATGCAAATATGCATTGAAACAAAAATAAAAAAATTTCTATTTTTTCTGGAAATATGTGGGTTAATCCCTTTCAAAAAATTGAATTTTCCGATAAATGCTTTAGTATATATTTAGACACTTTATTGTTGTTTAAATATATTAAACCACACTATAAATGTATATTAATGTATGCTAAACATATTTTCATGGTACATGGTCATCATATCTAACTTTCCAACACATAATTTATTTAAACTTCATATACGATCTAATTAGTGCAACTAAGCCCTATAAAATCTCTATTTTCTCGAGAAAGAGGAACATATAAGGTCTCAAACCTCTTTAATATTCACAATATTTCAGTTAGTGATGCAAGTATGAATTCAAACAAAAATTAAAAAATTTCTAATTTTTCTGGAAATATGTGGGTTAACCCCTTTGAAAAAATTGAATTTTCCGATAAATGCTTTAATATATTTTTATACACTTTATTGTTGTTTAAAAATTTTAAACCACACTCTCAGTGTATATTAATGTAAGATAAACATATTTTCATGGTACATGGTAATCATATCTAACTTTCCAACACGTAGTTTATTTAAAATACATATACCATCTAATTAGTGCAACTAACCCCTATAAAATCTCTATTTTCTTGAGAAAGGGGAGCATATAAGGTCTTAAACTTCTTTACTATTAAAAATATGTCAGTTAATGATGCAAGTATGAATTAAAAAAATAATAAAAAAATTTTAATTTTTCTGGAAATATGTGAGTTAACCACTTTTAAAAAATTGAATTTTCTCATAAATGCTTTAAAATATTTTTAGACACTCTATTGATATTTTAAAATTTTAAACCATACTCTTAATGTATATTAATGTATGCTAAACAGATTTTCATGTTACATGGTCATCATATCTAACTTTCCAACACATAGTTTATTTAAACTACATATACGATCTAATTAGTGGAACTAACCCTTATAAAATCTATATTTTCTAGAGAAAGAGGAACATATAAGGTCTCAAACCTCTTTAATATTCACAATATATCAGTTAGTGATGCAAGTATGAATTAAAATAAAAATAAAAAAAATCAAAACTTTCAAGAAATATGTGGGTTAACCCCTTTGAAAAAATTGAATTTTGCAATAAATGCTTTAATATATTTTTAGACACTTTATTGTTGTTTAAAAATTCACTCTCAATGTATATTAATGTACGCTAAACATATTTTCATGGTACATGGTAATCATATCTGACTTTCCAACGAGTAATTTATTTAAACTTCATGTACGATCTAATTAGTGCAACTAACCCCTATAAAATCTCTATTTTCTAGAGAAAGAGGAACACATAAGGTCTCAAACCTCTTTAATATTCATAATATGTCAGTTAGTGATGCAAATATGCATTGAAACAAAAATAAAAAAAAATTCTAATTTTTCGGGAAATATGTGGGTTAACCCCTTTGAAAAAATTGAATTTTCTGATAAATGCTTTAATATATATTTAGACACTTTATTGTTGTTTAAAAATATTAAACCACACTCTCAATGTATATTAATGTATGCTAAATATATTTTCATGGTACATGGTCATCATATCTAACTTTCCAACACGTAATTTATTTAAACTTCATATACGATCTAATTAGTGCAACTAATCCCTATAAAATCTCTATTTTCTCGAGAAAGAGGAACATATAAGGTCTCAAACCTCTTTAATATTCAAAATATTTCAGTTAGTGATGCAATATGAATTCAAACAAAAATAAAAAAAATTTCTAATTTTTCTGGAAATATGTGGGTTAACCCCTTTGAAAAATTGAATTTTCTGATAAATGCTTTAATATATTTTTAGACACTTTATTGTTGTTTAAAAATTTTAAACCACACTCTCAGTGTTTAATAATGTAAGATAAACATATTTTCATGGTACATGGTAATCATATCTAACTTTCCAACACGTAGTTTATTTAAAATACATATACCATCTAATTAGTGCAACTAACCCCTATAAAATCTCTATTTTCTTGAGAAAGTGGAACATATAAGGTCTCAAACTTCGTTAATATTAAAAATCTGTCAGTTAATGATGCAAGTATGAATTAAAACAATAATAAAAAAAAGTTCTAATTTTTCTGGAAATATGTGGGTTCCCTTTGAAAAATTGAATTTTCTGATAAATGCTTTAAAATATTTTTAGACACTTTATTGATATTTTAAAATTTTAAACCACACTCTAAATGCATATTTATGTATTCTAAGCAGATTTTCATGTTACATGGTCTTCATATCTAACTTTCCAACACATAGTTTATTTAAACTATATATACGATCTAATTAGTGCAACTAACCCCTATAAAATCTATATTTTCTAGAGAAAGAGGAACTTATAAGGTCTCAAACCTCTTTAATATTCATAATATGTCAGTTATTGATGCAAATATGCATTAAAAAAAAAAATTTCTAATTTTTCCGGAAATATGTGGGTTAACCCCTTTGAAAAAAATTGATTTTTCCGATAAATGCTTTAATATATATTTAGACACTTTATTGTTGTTAAAATTGTTTAACCACACTCTCAATCTATATTAATGTATGATAAACATAATTTCATGGTATATGATAATCATATCTAACTTTCCAACGAGTAATTTATTTAAACTTCATATACGATCTAATTACTAATACTAACCCCTATAAAATCTCTATTTTCTCGAGAAAGAGGAACATATAAGGTCTCAAACCTCTTTAATATTCATAATATGTCAGTTAGTGATGCAAATATGCATTGAAACAAAAATAAAAAAAAATTCTAATTTTTCGGAAAATATGTGGGTTAACCCCTTTGAAAAAATTGAATTTTCTGATAAATGCTTTAATATATATTTAGAAGCTTTATTGTTGTTTAAAAATATTAAACCACACTCTCAAAGTATATTAATGTATGCTAAACATATTTTCATGGTACATGGTCATCATATCTAACTTTCCAACACGTAATATTTTTAAACTTCATATACGATCTAATTAGTGCAATTAAGCCCAATAGAATCTCTTTTTTTCTCGAGAAAGAGGAAAATATAAGGTCTCAAACCTCTTTAATATAAACAATATTTTCAGTTAGTGATGCAAGTATGAATTCAAACAAAAATAAAAAAATTATAATTTTTCTGGAAATATGTGGGTTAACCCCTTTGAAAAAAATTGAATTTTTCGATAAATGCTTTAATATATTTTTAGACACTTTATTGTTGTTTAAAAAAATAAACCACACTATCAGTGTATATTAATGTAAGATAAACATATTTTCATGGTACATGGTAGTCATATCTAACTTTCCAACACGTAGTTTATTTAAAATACATATACCATCTAATTAGTGCAACTAACCCCTATAAAATCTCTATTTTCTTGAGAAAGGGGAACATATAAGGTCTCAAACTTCTTTAATATTATAAATATGTCAGTTAATGAAGCAAGTATGAATTAAAACAATAATTAAAAAAATTTAATTTTTTTGGAAATATGTGAGTTAAACCTTTTGAAATATTTGAATTTTCTGATAAATGCTTTAAAATATTTTTAGACACTTTATTGATATTTTAAAATTTTAAACCACACTCTAAACGTATATTAATGTATTCTAAACAGATTTTCATGTTACATGGTCATCATATCTAACTTTCCAACACATAGTTTATTTAAACTACATATACGATCTAATTAGTGCAACTAACCCCTATAAAATCTATATTTTCTAGAGAAAGGGGAAAATATAAGGTCTCAAACCTCTTTATTATTCACAATATGTCAGTTAGTGATGCAAGTATGAATTAAAACAAAAATAAAAAAAATTCTAATTTTTCTAGAAATATGTGGGTTAACCCCTTTGAAAAAATTGAATTTTCCGATAAATACTTTCATATATATTTTTTGACACTTTATTGTTGTTCAAAATTTTTAACCACACTCTCAATCTATATTAATGTATGATAAACATAATTTCATGTTATATGGTAATCATATCGAACTTTCCAACGAGTAATTTTTTTAAACTTCATGTACGAACTAATTAGTGCGACTAACCCCTATAAAATCTCTATTTTCTCGAGAAAGAGGAACACATAAGGTCTCAAACCTCTTTAATATTCATAATATGTCAGTTAGTGATGCAAATATGTATTGAAACAAAAATAAAAAAAATTCTAATTTTTCTGGAAGTATGTGGGTTAACCCCTTTGAAAAAATTGAATTTTCCGATAAATGCTTTAATATATATTTAGACACTTTATTGTTATTTAAAAATATTAAACCACACTCTAAATGTATATTAATGTATGCTAAACATATTTTCATGGTACATGGTCATCATATCTAACTTTCCAACACGTAATTTATTTAAACTTCATATACGATCTAATTAGTGCAACTAAGCCCTATTAAATCTCTATTTTCTCGAGAAAGAGGAACATATAAGGTCTCAAACCTCTTTAATATTCATAATATGTCAGTTAGAGATTCAAATATGCATTAGAACAAAAATAAAAAAATTTCTAATTTTTCTGGAAATATGTGGGTTAACCCCTTTGAAAAAATTGAATTTTCCGATAAATGCTTTAATATATATTTAGACACTTTATTGTTGTTTAAAAATAAAAAACCACACTCTCAATGTATATTAATGTATGCTAAACATATTTTCATGGTACATGGTCATCATATCTAACTTTCCAACACGTAATTTTTTTAAACTTCATATACGATCTAATTAGTGCAACTAAGCCCAATAGAATCTCTATTTTCTCGAGAAAGAGAACATATAAGGTCTCAAACCTCTTTAATATTAACAATATTTCAGTTAGTGATGCAAGTATGAATTCAAACAAAAGTAAAAAAAATTCTAATTTTTCTGGAAATATGTGGGTTAACCCCTTTGAAAAAAATTGAATTTTCCGATAAATGCTTTAATATATTTTTAGACACTTTATTGTTGTTTAAAAATTTTAAACCACACTATCAGTGTATATTAATGTAAGATAAACATATTTTCATGGTACATGGTAGTCATATCTAATTTTCCAACACGTAGTTTATTTAAAATACATATACCATCTAATTAGTGCAGTTAACCCCTATAAAATCTCTATTTTCTTGAGAAAGGGGAACATATAAGGTCTCAAACTTCTTTAATATTATAAATATGTCAGTTAATGATGCAAGTATGAATTAAAACAATAATAAAAAAAATTTAATTTTTCTGGAAATATGTGAGTTAACCCCTTTGAAAAAATTGAATTTTCTGATAAATGCTTTAAAATAATTTTAGACACTTTATTGATATTTTAAAATTTTAAACCACACTATAAATGTATATTAATGTATTCTAAACAGATTTTCATGTTACATGGTCATCATATCTAACTTTCCAACACATAGTTTATTTAAACTACATATACGATCTAATTAGTGCAACTAACCCCTATAAAATCTATATTTTCTAGAGAAAGGGGAACATATAAGGTCTCAAACCTCTTTAATATTCAAAATATGTCAGTTAGTGATGCAAGTATGAATTAAAACAAAAAGAAAAAAAATTCTAATTTTTCTAGAAACATGTGGGTTAACCCCTTTGAAAAAATTGAATTTTCCAATAAATGCTTTAATATATTTTTGACACTTTATTGTTGTTTAAAATTTTTAAACCAAACTCTAAATGAATATTAATGTATGCTAAACATATTTTCATGGTACATGGTAATCATATCTAACTTTCCAACGAGTAATTTATTTAAACTTCATATACGATCTATTTAGTGCAACTAACTTCTATAAAATCTCTATTTCTCGAGAAAGAGGAACATATAAGGTCTCAAACCTCTTTAATATTCACAATATTTCAGTTAGTGATGCAAGTATGAATTAAAACAAAAATAAAAAAAAAATCTAATTTTTCTGGAAATATGTGGGTTTACCCCTTTGAAAAAAATTGAATTTTCCGATAAATGCTTTAATATATTTTTGTACACTTTATTGTTGTGTAAAAATTTTAAACCACACTATCAGTGTATATTTATGTAAGATAAACATATATTCATGGTACATGGTAGTCATATCTAACTTTCCAACACGTAGTTTATTTAAAATACATATATGATCTAGTTAATGATGCAAGTATGAATTAAATTAAAAATAAAAACAATTCTAATTTTTCTAGAAATATGTGGGTTAACCTCTTTGAAAAAATTGAATTTTCTGATAAATGCTTTAATATATTTTTAGACACTTTATTGTTGTTTAAAAATTCACTCTCAAATTATATTAATGTATGCTAAACATATTTTCATGGTACAAGGTAATCATATCTAACTTTCCAACACATAGTTTATTTAAAATACATATACCATCTAATTAGTGCAACTAACCCCTATAAAATCTCTATTTTCTTGAGAAAGGGGAACATATAAGGTCTCAAACTTCTTTTATATTAAAAATATGTCAGTTAATGATGCAAGTATGAATTAAAACAATTATTAAAAAAAATTTAATTTTTATGGAAATATGTGAGTTAACCCTTTTGAAAAAATTGAATTTTCTGATAAATGCTTTAAAATATTTTTAGACACTTTATTGATATTTTAAAATTTTAAACCACACTCTAAACGTATATTAATGTATTCTAAATAGATTTTCATGTTACATGTTCATCATATCTAACTTTCCAACACATAGTTTATTTAAATTACATATACGATCTAATTAGTGCAACTAACCCCTATAAAATCTATTTTTTCTAGAGAAAGAGGAACTTATAAGGTCTCAAACCTCTTTAATATTCATAATATGCCAGTTAGTGATGCAAATATGCATTAAAATAAAAATAAAAAAATTTCTAATTTTTCCGGAAATATGTGGGTTAACCCCTTTGAAAAAAATTGAATTTTCCGATAAATGCTTTAATATATATTTAGACACTTTATTGTTGTTAAAATTGTTTAACCACACTCTCAATCTATATTTATGTATGATAAACATAATTTCATGTTACATGGTCATCATATCTAACTTTCCAACACATAGTTTATTTAAACTTCATATACGATCTAATTAGTGCAACTAACCCCTATAGATTCTCTATTTTCACGAGAAAGAGGGACATATAAGGTCTCAAACCTCTTTAATATTCATAATATTTCAGTTAGTGATTCAAATATGCATTGAAACAAAAATAAAAAAAATTTCTAATTTTTCTGGAAGTATGTGGGTTAACCCCTTTGAAAAAATTGAATTTTCCGATAAATGTTTTAATATATTTTTAGACACTTTATTGATGTTTAAAATTTTTAAACCACACTATAAATGTATATTAATGTATGCTAAACATATTTTCATGGTACATGGTAATCATATCTAACTTTCCAACGAGGAATTTATTTAAACTTCATATACGATCTAATTAGTGCAACTAACCCCTATAAAATCTCTATTTTCTCGAGAAAGAGGAACATATAAGGTCTCAAACCTCTTTAATATTCATAATATGTCAGTTAGGGATTCAAATATGCATTAAAACAAAAATAAAAAAATTTCTAATTTTTCTGGAAATATGTGGGTTAACCCCTTTGAAAAAATTAAATTTTCCGATAAATGCTTTAATATATATTTAGACACTTTATTGTTGTTTAAAAATATTAAACCACACTATCAATGTATATTAATGTATGCTAAACATATTTTCATGGTACATTGTCATCATATCTAACTTTCCAACCCGTAATTTTTTTAAACTTCATATACGATCTAATTAGTGCAACTAAGCCCAATAGAATCTCTATTTTCTCGAGAAAGAGGAACATATAAGGTCTCAAACCTCTTTAATATTCATAATATGTCAGTTAGTGATGCAAGTATGAATTCAAACAAAAATAAAAAAAAGTTCTAATTTTTCTGGAAATATGTGGGTGTTACCCCTTTGAAAAAAATTGAATTTTCCGATAAATGCTTTAATATATTTTTGTACACTTTATTGCTGTGTAAAAATTTTAAACCACACTATCAGTGTATATTAATGTAAGATAAACATATTTTCATGGTACATGGTAGTCATATCTAACTTTCCAACACGTAGTTTATTTAAAATACATATACCATCTAGTTAGTGCAACTAACCCCTATAAGATCTCTATTTTCTTGAGAAAGGAGAACATATAAGGTCTCAAACTTCTTTAGTATTATAAATATGTCAGTTAATGATGCAAGTATGAATTAAAACAATAATAAAAAAATTTAATTTTTTTGGAAATATGTGAGTTAACCCCTTTGAAAAAATGAATTTTCTGATAAATGCTTTAAAATATTTTTAGACACTTTATTGATATTTTAAAATTTTAAACCACACTCTAAACGTATATTAATGAATTCTAAACAGATTTTCATGTTACGTGGTCATCATATCTAACTTTCCAACACATAGTTTATTTAAACTTCATATACGATCTAATTAGTGCAACTAACCCCTATAAATTCTCTATTTTCACGAGAAAGAGGGACATATAAGGTCTCAAACCTCTTTAATATTCATAATATGTCAGTTAGTGATGAAAATATGCATTGAAACAAAAATAAAAAAATTTCTAATTTTTCTGGAAGTATGTGGGTTAACCCCTTTGAAAAAATTGAATTTTCCGATAAATGTTTTAATATATTTTTAGACACTTTATTGATGTTTAAAAATTTTAAACCACACTCTAAATGAATATTAATGTATGCTAAACATATTTTCATGGTACATGGTAATCATATCTAACTTTCCAACGAGTAATTTATTTAAACTTCATATACGATCTAATTAGTGCAACTAACCCCTATAAAATCTCTATTTTCTCGAGAAAGAGGAACATATAAGGTCTCAAACCTCTTTAATATTCACAATATTTCAGGTAGTGATGAAAGTATGAATTCAAACAAAAATAAAAAAAATTTCTAATTTTTCTGGAAATATGTGGGTTAACCCCTTTGAAAAAAATTGAATTTTCCGATAAATGCTTTAATATATTTTTGTACACTTTATTGTTGTGTAAAAATTTTAAACCACACTATCAGTGTATATTAATGTAAGATAAACATATTTTCATGGTACATGGTAGTCATATCTAACTTTCCAACACGTAGTTTATTTAAAATACATATATGATCTAATTAGTGCAACTAACCCCTATAAAATCTCTATTTTCTTAAGAAAGGGGAACATATAAGGTCTAAAACTTCTTTAATATTATAAATATGTCAGTTAATGATGCAAGTATGAATTAAAACAATAATAAAAAAATTTAATTTTTCTGGAAATATGTGGGTTAACCTCTTTCAAAAAATTGAATTTTCTGATAAATACTTTAATATATTTTTAGACACTTTATTGATGTTTAAAATTTTTAAAACAGACTCCATATGTATATTAATGTACGCTAAACATATTTTCGTGGTACATGGTAATCATATCTAACTTTCCTACGAGTAATTTATTTAAACTTTATAAACGATCTAATTAGTGCAACTAACCCCTAGAAAATCTCTATTTTCTCGAGAAAGAGGAACATATAAGCTCTCAAAACTCTTTAATATTCATAATATGTCAGTTAGTGATGCAAATATGCATTAAAACAAAAAAAATATTTCTAATTTTTCTGGAAATATGTGGGTTAACCCCTTTGAAAAAATTGAATTTTCCGATAAATGCTTTAATATATATTTAGACACTTTATTGTTTTTTAAAAATATTAAACCACACTCTCAATGTATATTAATGTACGCTAAACATATTTTCATGGTACATGGTAATCATATCTAACTTTCCAACGAGTAATTTATTTAAACTTCATATACGATCTAATTAGTGTCATAACCTCTATAAAATCTCTATTTTCTAGAGAAATATGAACACATAAGGTCTCAAACCTCTTTAATATTCACAATATTTCAGTTATTGATGCAAGTATGAATTAAAACAATAATAAAAACTTCATATATTATCTAATTAGTGTACTAACCCGCATAAAATCTCTATTTTCTAGAGAAATGGGAACACCTAAGGTCTCAAACATATTTAATACTCATACTATGTCACTGCATGATGCATCTATGTATTAAAACAAAAGTTCCATATTTTCTAATTTATCTTGAAATACGTGGGTTAACCCCTACGATCATGGGTTTCCTTATTTTTTAAGATGAACATACACTAAATAAGATATTTTGTTTTAATGTATAATTCCATATTTTTTAATTTATTACTCACTAATGTATGATGAAATTATACATTAAAACAAAATATCTTATTTTTTAATTTATCATGAGAGGTAGGACGAGCTGTTGACTCATGGTTTAAACCCCAAATTATTAATTACGAATTAGGTAGATCTTTAATGTTCAACATTGATTAATGACAGTTGCGTACGATGGTAGTTGTTGCGAATTTACGCTGGAATAATAATGAAGTTGTAATGTTGTTTTCAGATTAATGAACTAGCTTGACCATTTTGTATCCGTACAAAGAACAACATTATACTACCATCATTAAAACACTTATTAAAACAAAAATCATAACTGGGTGCAAATAACTGAACCAAATAATAATGTTATGTAACTGCTAGTGATGTTGCCCCGGTCGTCCTGAGCTAACTCTTTCCCTATCCTTTTTCTTTGCTTTCATTTTTGTACCTCTACTCGTTACAACGAAGCCGTTTTTACTTCCCCTAGTCGTCACAACGACGTCGTCTTCCATGGCAACATCTTGTTCCTCTTCTACTTCTTCATCCTGCAAGTAGAATCAGAGCACAAATGTTTGAGCTTTTTCATAATATTACTAAAAACTACTCAAAATATTGATCTTTAGGCTGAATATTAGCAATCACTTTTTTTCTGTCGGTGAGCATATATTATTAACCTTTATAGTTTATAACGTGATTATTGTTATGCAATCTTATTTTTTATGTATTTTTATTTTTAAAAGCATGCTATAAATTTCATCAAGTTCAATAAATAACCGCTAAATACTTTAATTTACTACATAACACCAAAAGAATAATAAAACCATATTAAGAGCATCTACAACCTCTTTCTATTTTGAAGTAAATTATGAAGTGAGGTTGAAGATGTTTTAATCTAAAATATTTTTTTGGAAATCAGTAGTATAAATATTG
Source organism: Eruca vesicaria subsp. sativa (assembly GCA_932364175.1). Classification (NCBI taxonomy): domain Eukaryota; kingdom Viridiplantae; phylum Streptophyta; class Magnoliopsida; order Brassicales; family Brassicaceae; genus Eruca; species Eruca vesicaria. Next base: position 156,550 of record CAKOAT010930709.1, read on the forward strand.
CTAGAGAAACTTACCGGCTGGTTTAAGGGTACGGAATCATGATGAAGTAGACCAAGACACCTTAAGATAGCTTTAAGAGTTTGGTCGAGGAACTGAAAAGGAAGCCATAGATAAGATGCTTCATCGCTTTGTCTTTCAATTTTTTCCATTGAATTGAGATCTTAAGTTGAAACCTTAACTAGACGGTTGATTAAGTTTAGTGAGAGAAGTGAAGCTGTTTTTCAGATGTGAGTGATATTGGGAAGAGAGGTTAAGGAAACAGCACTGCGTTTTATAGTGGGATGGTAACTCGGTATTTGGTATGACTCCATTTTATTATACTAGTATAATACATTTTCTTAAACCACGACTTTCCGATAGGATTAATTTAATTCCTTTCCGAGTTTTTTAATAATTTAGTTGACAGAGTGAAATATTAAGAAACGAAATGATTGTTATTAGCGAAATTAAGCATGTGGGTTTAGAGTTCACTTCAAGGAGACGAACGTTAGGCCATAAAAACTATTTGGGATAATGTAAATTAATATCTCAAACTTCTTGTAGCTAGTAAGTTGAGAACTACATTAGGACGAAAAAATCTATCATAGTTAGGATATCCCCTATATATTATTTGAGAATCATTTAAAAAGTTGTAACCTTAAGTTTGTAAGAATTAATAATAACCCCAATCCTATGTGGCATAGCTCTTTGGCTTCTATTTCAAATTCCAAGGATTCTAGAGCATGTGATATAATGTATAGTTTAAAAATTATACTCTCTAGCAATATAATTTTTTGTAGATTATAGTTGGTCGCATATATCAAATATTTATTGCTTCGCATGCTTTCCTTAAATAACCTACGGAATTACCTAATATGATTAAAATATATATGATAATTAATGATTTTAAACAATAAAGATTTGATAACAATCTTCATACATTTATCTCATTTTGTTTATTTATTTATTATTAAATAAATTACACAATTAAATTAATCATATAATAAAAATCGAGATTTTTTTGTGTGTATGTTGTATTTCGAATTTTTCAAAATGAGTATAAATTACTAAAATAGTTAAAAGTCTCACATAAACTTTTAGGATCAAGGTTTTAATTTTTTCTATATTAAAATATAGTGATTATAAGACCATATGAAGAAATAATTTTAAGTTTATATATATTTCATATCGTTTTAATTAAACTATATATCATATGAAAATACATACTTATATATTGATATTTGCCTTGAACATATATTGAAAAGTTAATATTTTAATTTTGAAATATGTCATTGTTTTTTTTAAAATGATTATAAATTATTGAAACTACTAAACATCTCACATTAAAAAAAATTGTTGGTGTAAAGTCTGTTACACAAATATGCAAATAATCATAAAATCATGTGAGTAAAAACCTCATTTAATAAATATCCATATTAAAAGTGTTCTATATTACTATGTTTATATCATTTAAATTTAATTATATATCATATATAATATATAAGATTGATTATTTTTATTTATTTACCATAATTGCGAATAAACAAAGTGATAGTTAAATTTATATGCATACGTCAATTTATCACATAAAAGTAATTGATTTTTTAGTTATTTAATCTATATATTTCTTATTTTATTATTTTATAATATGCATAGAAATATAAAATAAATAACAAATATAAAATACTTATTGTGCATAAAGTGCAGATCTTGCCCTAAGTATGTATCTCTTTAATTATTTTAAATCTTAAGTATTTTCTAAATCTCAGGCCAAAACAAACAAACGAATTGAGAATAAACTTCAAAATAAATATTTATCTCGAGTAATAACCAAAATATAAAAAACACAACAAGAGAAAAAAAGATAAATAGGATTGACACGCGAATGTAAGCTTCTCATAACCATAATTAATTTTTAAATTATTAAATCATGATAAAAAACTGAGTTAATTTTAAATTTGTTAATTTTTTTAATTTTTTAAATCATTTTGGTTATGTTAAATCATGACCATAATTAATTTTAAATTGTTTATTTGTATTTGAAAAATTTAAAATATTGTTTTTAAAATTAATTTAAAATTTAACTTAATTTTTTATAAAATTAAAAAAATTGTAGAAAATATAGTTTTCTAATATTATTAGAAAAAATAAATAAATTATATAAATTAATTTTGAAACTTTATATATTTTAAACGCAAGTATTTTACCAACTGCTTCTTACAAAAACATTAGGATACTTGCTAATACCCTACCAATCAAGTCCAATGACACTCCGTTTATTTTCCGTCACTTGAACACTGAAAAGTGAAAAGATATATGAAATCAAGTCCACTAAATTCTAAGATTTGATCTACAGTTCTAATTACAATTGTTTCTGATCCTACGTATAAATANAACTGCTTCTTACAAAAACATTAGGATACTTGCTAATACCCTACCAATCAAGTCCAATGACACTCCGTTTATTTTCCGTCACTTGAACACTGAAAAGTGAAAAGATATATGAAATCAAGTCCACTAAATTCTAAGATTTGATCTACAGTTCTAATTACAATTGTTTCTGATCCTACGTATAAATAATTATATAAAAATTTCAAAATTCTAAAATTTCAAATACATATAAAACAATCATATATAAATTTTAATTTGTCAATACGAAAATTTTATATTTTAATTACATATATTCACGCGCAGGTCTTATCCTAGTTAAATTGTACTGTATAATATTATTGTTTTAATGACTCAGTACATGTTTCTTGCTGTCGCCAGTAATTATACAAAAAATCAGTTGATTTATAGAGAAATATTTATTAGCAGCAATTATGTTTATACCCAAGTTCATCTACTAATTAAAACTTATAGGTGGTTTGGGACTTTGATCATAAAGCATTGCCAGTTTTTTTTTTCTTTTGTTAAAGGGATTCATTGCCAGAGCTTCTGCTAAGCATCTAACTAACTCAATTATTTTGTTTAAAAATATACTATCATATAATTAAGACATAAGAATTGAAGTTACATATAGTTTAGTGAAGTTTATCGGTGGACTTGGTTACTTGGACACTTCACAAACAGAAAAGATTATTCAAAAAATAGAAGTTTAGAAAGGGAAACAATTCATAAACTTTGAAACCTTATAAAATGTAAAGCTCTTTCGCAGAAGAAAAAAAGAACCTTATAAAATGTAGAAAGGAGAAAAAAACTAAGGAATAATAATATAGTTCAGGTCACATTCTATTGTAGAATAACGCATGTGGTCAAATATTGTTGTCTCGGGAAAAAGAATAAAGAGGAAACAACGACGCATTGGCGTTGGATAAGTCTCTTGTATTTTTCGAATGATTTAGCTTTTCAATACAAAGACCTTTTCTTATTCCCCATTAACTTTTTTTCAGGGTTGAGTATTTTTGTTTGACCAACACGTCTTTATTTTTAAACTCAAAATTAGTGTGATTGTCTTTAGCATTTCACATAGTTCTGGACAAAAAAACCATATCTAAAATCGAAATCGGATCGAAACTCTTAAATTTCCGAATGGTTTTCTATATTTTTATATTCGAAAAATCGAATTGGAATTAGAACCGAACCGAGAACCGAATGGCTACCCGAATACCCGAAAAACAAGTTAAAGTTTTTAAATATATGATAAAATAACATCAAACCCATTTGAATCCAGATTGGATACAAAGAGTATATAATGTTTTATTTATTCTCTTATATTATAAATATATAAAATATTCTATATTAAAATACTATAAATATTTATAAAATTAACACTTTATTGATTTGAACTCCTGTTAGATTGACGAATATGTAAGCGTGTAAACACTAGACCATTTAAATTAATATATTAAATATATTTTATATATATATTTGATTTATATATTAAACGGATACCCGGAACTGAACCAAAATTTCATAAGTATCTATTGGATATAAGAATAATTTATCTGATATACCCGGAATCTAATGGTTTCTATCTGGAACCGAATATCCGAATGCCTATGCCTATCTTTCACATACTCTGTTTTCTTTGTTGTTCCACAGTTAGTCCATAATCATACTCCCTCTGTTCCTAAAAGATTCATATTCTAGTTTTTTCACATTTTTTAATAAAACACAATAAATTTGCATAGTTTTTTGTATTTATCTTCTTTCCATAATTTTAAACCAATCAAAAATCAATTAGTGTAATTAAGTTTTTTGAAGTTTACAATTATTTAATAAAACATACATTGAAAATGTAAAAAATAGATCTTTTAAAGACAAATTTTTTTCCTAGAATATGTATCTTTGGAGGGAGTATATGTCAGCGTTCTAACGAATTTCCACTAGCAATTTAGTGGTAATTAATATATTATGGACACAAATTAACATGCAGTCGGAATACTTATTTTTTTAAATGCACCACTGATATAAACCGCATTTAAAATATTTTAACCACAGTTATTTTCTGAGTTAACTCTTCGTGTTAACCCAACAATATAATATTTCCATATACTTACAAGTTTCTTCTTTCTCTCCTACTCAATCGCTAGGAATCAACTCATATTAAAAACGTGTATGTTCATCTTATATATTCACAAGAACTTGGATCACCTCTGTTTCTTAGTTTCAGGTCTCAGAGAATCATCAGTTTCTTCTGTACTCTGGCCAAGCCCGAAACACTTTAAGAATACAGTTCCAGCAAGCTGAAACAAATTACACGGATGATACAAACTACTACTCGAATCTTCATCAGAAGAACTTTCTTCTTCCTCTGTTCTCGTCACTCTCCTTGTTTCAGCCGGTGTTATCTCTCCTTTAATTGCCTGAGAACTTCCCATCTGTCATAACAAATACACATGACTTCATTAACAAACTATAATTCTAACAAATGGGTTTGTGATTAACCATTACATGTCATTCAAACTATGAATCCGAGAAACGGATATGTGATATACACCACACCACACAAATTTGAAGATAAGTATTTTGATAAACTATATATAGAAGGTTCTAAAGCCTCTCAAGTCTCAACACGTCCAACACTCAACATATAGTCACAGGTTCATGTTTTAACTCGTAATTTCTCTAAAAATCTCAGAGTCACCGGTTTTCCAAACATGTGGCAACAGGTAAACCAAAAACCAAACTTGTAAGTTGTAAACAAAACCTTTCCTATTGAAACTGTTGTAGCAAAGCAAAGAAGGGCAATAGAGGAAAGTAACTTGTTGACTTAGAAACACAACAAAATTAGAAGATTATCGTTGCTTAAAGATAACAACATAAGACATCTCTTGTGAAACCTAAGCAAAGCAAAGCTTCAACGCCAAGATAAAATAAAAAATAAAACAAACCTAACAAGTCTCAGTGTCAAGATCTTAGCAAATGACTATGGCCAGGGCCGGTCCTCAGCATAGCCAAGTGAAACACTTGTTAGACCATCTCCAATAGTTTACACTATTTTTTATTTTAAAATAGAGTCATTCTATAATAGAGTAGAGATTTATTCCAATGGTAAATAGAGTGTTAAAAAAAAAACAAGTTACTATTTGGAGTAAACCTATTTTCAGGTGACATATAGAGTACCATTAAAACACTTTTACTCTAAAACTCTATTTTAGAATGATAAATAGAGTGGGGTTGGAGATGCCCTTACACCCCAAAAATTTTTAAAGAAAATTACATAGACATAGATTCTCAAATTTATTAAAACAATTTTTGATTAAAAAATTTCCTAAATCACATACAGCCCTCAAAATCTCAGGACCGGCTCAAAAACCGCAGCACCGGACCGGCTCTGACTTAAGGCTCAGGGTAATTGAATATAGTATAACAGGTAACACAAACTAAACAATGATAATGGAACTCATGAACTATATCAAGATCCTTAAAAAAACATAATTAGGAATCTTCCTAAGTTTCTATGTTTAGATTACATACTTAAACCATATGCTAATTTCAGGACAATGTATAAAAAGCTAATCCCCTAAAAACTCTAACAAACAACTTTTCTAGCTGGCATTACATTCTAAAATGTGCCTGGGAGGCTATTTTCGTAAATTACATTCTAGCCCCTCAAGATTCAATCAACACTAAGTCAACGGGGGAAACATTACGACTAGAAATCGAGAGTTAGTTACCTGATTAGACTGTACTACGGAGAATCCCAAGCCAATCGGATCTCCGGAGAGAAACCTCCTAGAGGCGGCGGACGTGGAAGGAATCGAATCGGAAGATGAGACACTGATCTCGTTATCAGAGGATAATAATCCGAAGACGCAGAGGAGGAGTAGGAGGAGGAAGAAGACGAACATTTGGATCCATACGAGCCACGAGAGGTTACTATAACTCTCCACCATCACAAACAAACTCCTTTCTATTTATATGAATTTTTGAAGGAATGAGAGATTCTGAATCGTCGAGAGACTCTCTCTTTGAATGATTGAAGATGATCAATGGAAGACGACGAGATATTATTATTTGGGTGGGTGGTTGGGTTGGGTTTGTGGATAGATAAAGCGACGGAGCTGTGATCCTTCTTCTCCCTCCTGAAAATAACGGCTTGAGTTGGTAGTCCACGTGTAACACGTTGATTTGTTGTAAAGGTGAAAAAAACACGCGATCGTTGTTTATCGTTTACGATTTTTCCGGTGGTTTTTGTGTTATCTGTTACACAGTGTTTAAATTTTTAATTAGTGATTGCATTAGAGATTACTTATGAGAAGAGAAACTCGTCTGGTATTTTTCAGATATGGATACTATAGTCAGTTCCTAAATTCAATATTTATTTGAATTCAACGATAAATATAGCTATCCTTTATTTTTACACAATTTGTGGATATTAAGAAAAGAAAAAAATGAATGCCATATAGAATTCAGATTCTTCTTTTTTTTTTGTAAAAGGGCTTTCAATACAGCTTGTTAGGATATGTTATATATGAGTACATATATTTAAAAGATGTTCCTGAATTTCTTGGATGCTTCACCAATATATCAACCATAATATATCTTATACTATTCCTTCATTCCGAAAAATCAATGTTTCAGAAAAAAAGTTGAAAGATACTCCCTCCGTTTCATAATATATGTCATTCTATGCTTATTTTTTTGTCACAAATTAAGTGTCGTTTTATAGTTTCGAGACAAAATTTATTAGTTTTATATAATATTTTATTTTTCTATAAGTTGAAAAGTGGTTAGGTGTATAGTTGATTGTGTTTGTATCTTCGAAATAAGTAAAATTAAATATTTCCTTAACTTGTGTGCAAAAACCTATAATGACAAATAAATGTAAATGGAGGGAGTACATTTTTTACATATCAATGCATTAATTAATGACAAAATTGTAAACTTTAAGTAAAAATAACCATGTTTGTTGAAACTAGTCAAAAGTTATTTTGTGAAAATAGTTAATTACAAAAATAATCAATGCGTTGATAGTCAAAATTTAATAAGTTTTTTCTTAAATCTCTATAATATTATTTGAGAAGTCAGTTTCCTACGTGTCGCGCTCAGATTAACTCTCATAATGGTTTATTACAGAGATACCCTTAATGAACTAAAAATATTAAATAAGATTGATAATAATAATGTATTTATTTTTTTCATAATAAGATTTTACTTATTTTTTTTAATTTAAGTTTACATTTTTAAAACACATGCATAAAAATGGAAATATTTATGAAATATAAATCTGATATATAAACGAAATTTAATAATTTTTTAAAAAAAATTTTTTCCTAAGATAACATATTTAGCATTTATTTAAGAGATATTAAAAAAGGAAACTAAAAATATTTTTTACAGAAATAATTATTTTGATCAAATCATTTCAAAATCTTTTAAATAGCATAGCATTATACACTATTAATGAAAGGAAAATATTATATTTATTATTATTAAAATTTCTTTTTAATATTTAGTTTGATTTTTAATTTTATGTTTTTTATGTTTGTGGAACTTAGTATATAAATAATAAAAATACTCAAGTAAATCGAAATTCTCATTTTTAAGATTGTTTAAAATACGTTTCAGTTTACCCTTTAAGAAATCTAAGGCATAAAATAATTTAGAATTTATAAATATTTAATTATTGAAAATATTAATATAGATTCATTAAATTTCAAAAATTTTATACTTATATTTATTTATGTAAATTTCTAGCGATCGTCACTTTATTTTTTAATATTTCTTAAAAATCAACATATATTCAATTCTTAAATATATTATAAAAATACTTGCATTAAACGATAAGTAAAACTAATTTGATTTTATTTAATTAGAAAAAAAATATTTATATTTTCATTTGAATTAGAAAAATACGTATAACTCAATATACTCACAAACGAGTAAGGGAACATATCTAACTTATATCCAAAATAAGAGATCTAAATACAACAAGAACAAATAAGTTTCGAATAATTATTTATTTATATTTATACATATAGATTACATGATGACTCAAAAATATCAATATAGAAAATAAATTATTAACCAACTGTTATAATTTAGTTTTTTTGTAAAATTTATATATATGAATGAGAATTTAGAATATTATCATTATATTCATTTATGTAATTTTGAGTCAAAATTTCAGTTTATTTTTAATTTCATTATTAGCATGATAGATATTAAGTTATATATAATCTTAACAAACTATATTTACATATATAAGACGATAACCAATCTAAGTGCAGTAATAATCAAAGTTTTTGTATATTTAGAAGAAAAATATTACAGTTGAATTCAGAAAAATAGATGCAATCTAAAATACACAAGTATAACTAGATCGACTAAATATAACATCTCCCAATTCGTTTGTCTAATTAAAATAATATAATATTACTGATATAAGTTATACATATAAATTATAAATTACTTTATAATTTAAAGTAAATATTTATCTAAATTAATAAATTAAAATATAATACAATATATTTACTTGATAAATATTCATATCCGTGCACGAGCACGGGAAAATCACCTAGTATATGATAATGTTACAACTTGGATATTTTCGGATGAATATTACTTTAACTAAAAAAAAGTCAAAGATAAACATTAAACACCATTAATATATTTTTTGAGCAACAAACGCTATTAATATCTATCAATAAATATACATGGATTTATCATATAATAATTAATATACAATTAAAAATCTTTCAATTAAATATACATATTAAAATTCGTACTTATCTCTATATATAAACATTAATTTGACACATTAATTTATTTAGTATACTTTGACCAAAAAAAGGAAACATATAATCCATGTAGATCACAAATATGTGAAATAAACATTAATTCGACACAACAATTAATTTATAAGACTTTGACCCAAACAAAAAAGCAAACATATACTCCCTCCGTTTCATATTAAGTGTCGTTGTAGAGATTTTTTTACGTTACAAAATAAGTGTCGTTTTTGGTTTTCAATGCAAAATTTATTAATTTTATTATGTAATTTGTTTTTCTATTGGTTAAAATATGGTTAGGTGTATGGGTAACTGTGTTTTTATATAGGAAATATGTAAAATTAATTGTTTCCTTAATCCGTGTACATAGCTGTACAGTGACACTTATAATGAAACACAGGGAGTATTACATGTAGATCACTAAAATGTGAAATAAACGAAATTTTAGAGCTAAAAGAAAATTAAAAATAATAATTTGTTTCTTTCCAATTTATTTTCATAACTACGCGCACCAGGGACTGTTATATAAAGTAATTGCGTCATAAAGATCTCTCTCTCTACACACATACACAACAAACAAATCTCGTTTCAAACCTAAAAAAAAATCTCAAAAGAAGAATGGGTTACAAAGTCGCAAGAGCATCAGAGTATCTCGCCATCACCGGTGGTGGCATCAAAGACATCAAACTCGCCAAGAAGTCATGGGTCTTTCCATGGCAATCTTGCACCGTCTTCGACGTCTCTCCGGTCAACTACACCTTCGAGGTCCAAGCCATGAGTTCCGAGAAACTACCCTTTGTTATCCCCGCCGTGTTCACCATCGGTCCACGTGTCGATGACCCTCACGCTCTCTTGTTGTACGCTATGCTTATGTCTCAGCATGATAAGCACTCTAACCATGTCAACGAGCTTGTTCAGGGTGTTATCGAAGGAGAGACTCGTGTCCTCGTTGCCTCCATGACCATGGAAGAAGTCTTCAAAGGTAAATCACTAGATCCAAATCTTGAAAGCCCTAGAATTGAATCTTGCTTGTATAGCACGTCTTGAACATAGGCTAGTGAATACCCTTAATTTTTATTTATTTTTTAATTATATAAACTGTAACCAAATTGTATAGCATCTTTTTCAAGAAAACCTGATCCCCAAATTTATTTTAAAAATGTTTATATAAACTTTTACTAAATTTTATAGCATTTCTTTTTGCGAAAACCCTAGATTTGGATCTTGAAGGGGTTTCAAGAAGTTTGATTATTGTGTAGGAACAAAGGAGTTCAAGAAGGAAGTGTTTGAGAAGGTTCAGCTAGAGCTAAACCAGTTTGGTCTTGTGATCTACAACGCAAACGTTAAGCAGCTTGTTGATGTCCCTGGACATGAGTACTTCTCTTACTTGGGTCAAAAGACACAGATGGAAGCAGCTAACCAAGCCAAGATCGATGTAGCTGAGGCTAAGATGAAAGGAGAGGTTGGTGCTAAAGAAAGAACTGGACTCACCATCCAAAACGCAGCCAAGATTGACGCTGAGTCAAAGATCATCTCAACTCAGAGGCTAGGAGAAGGGACAAAGGAAGAGATCAAGGTGAAGACAGAAGTCCAAGTGTTTCAGAATGAGAAGGAAGCTCTTGTTGCTCAGGCTGATGCTGCACTTGCTATCCAAAAGGCTGCTTTGACTAAAAACTCTCGTGTGGCTGAGGTTGAAGCTGGTAAAGCTGTTGCTATGAGGGAAGCTGAGCTTCAGACACAAGTCGAGAAGATGAATGCTTTGACAAGGACAGAGAAGCTTAAAGCTGAGTTTCTAAGTAAAGCCACTGTTGAGTATGAGACCAAAGTGCAAGAAGCAAACTGGGAGTTGTATGACAAGCAAAAGCAAGCAGAAGCTGTTCTTTACGAGAAGCAGAAGCAAGCAGAGGCTACCAAAGCTGCAGCTGATGCATCTTTCTATGCTAAACAAAGAGATGCAGATGGAATTGTGGCCATGGCCACTGCTCAAGGGACTTATATCAAGACTCTCTTGGAAGCAGTTAACAATGACTACTCAGCAATGAGAGACTTCTTGATGATTAACAATGGGGTTTATCAAGATATCGCCAAGACCAATGCTATGGCTATTAGGGACTTGCAGCCTAAGATCAGTGTGTGGAACCAAGGTGGTGGTGGTGGTGGTGTTGATCAGGGGATGAGTAGTGGTGGTATGAAGGAAATTGCTGGACTATACAAGATGTTGCCACCGGTTCTTGATACGGTTTATGAGCAGACCGGTATGCAGCCACCGGCTTGGATTGGTACATTACGTGGTGCTGAGACCAATCAACGTCAGGGTTGAGATTTCAAGAGTGGTTTTTAAATTATTTTTTTAAGCTTTTGGGTGTTTTTTTTTTTAATGCTTTTGAGGTTGGAAGTCAACTGTTTGTAGAGATAATCACAGTTTCGTGTTGGAAGCGTTTCTATGACTAAGTCTTTCATAAAGTGTGTTTAATTATTTCAATACATGTTGGCATTAGTTGTTGTTTATTGAATATAGACTAGTGGATATAACTGCGAAGATGGTGAGGCTCCTGATTCACACACACAAAATTAATACTTCCTTTGTTTCAAATTAGATAATGTTTTAGAAGATTTATTTTGTTTCAAAATATAAAATATTTTGAGATTTTAAATTATGTTTTAAGGTTTTGAAATTAACTTTATTGAAAACTGTTTAAACAATAATTTTTTTTTGTTTTTTAACAATTAGTTAAATAATTTTAAAGTTATATCTTTAAAAATACTTTTTAGAAGAATGTAATTTTTTAGTTTTTGTGCACTAAATCCAAAAATTATATATTAATAAACCGGGGGAGTATTAAAAAGCTTGACTATGTTACACAACTACAGCAGACATTTTTTACTTTCACAATAATGATATCTATACATGTACATATATTAGGCTTTGACTATGCAAATTGTAATTTGGTCTCTTCAAATTGTAATAAATAATGATCCAGACCCTCAAGCATACTCCCTCTGTTTCAATATAAGTGTCACTCTACAGCTATGCACACGGATTAAGGAAACAATTAATTTTACATATTTTCTATATAAAAACACAATTACCCATACACCTAACCATATTTTAACCAATAGAAAAACAAATTACATAATAAAATTAATAAATTTTACATTGAAAATCGAAAACGACACTTATTTTGTAACACAAAAAATTCTCTACAATGACACTTAATATAAAACGGAGGGAGTATTATTGACTAAGTTGAAGAGACATGGAAGGCCAATCAGATTACATCATTTCATCAGTATTAATTACAAAAAGCTTCTAAGACCAAGACTCACAACTCATGATTAATTAGCTAAACTAAGAAGCTAATTATTAAAGACTTAACAAAAAAAAATAACTGAAGTATGACCTTTTAATGCTTTGAGAACTTTAGAAGTCTTGCATTTGTGTACAATACAATAGCATCTGACGAATCTGACTTTGGAAGAGCTTTCGTAAAGGATATGGATTATTCATTTTCAAAGGTAAAAACTTGGCTTTGTATGAAGTGTGTTGTGTGATGATAATACCTTTCATCTCTATTGATTATTCATCAAGACAATGGTCCAGAGCATACAAACTTTATTGCCATGCCCCTATGGCCACTTTTTTAAATGCATCGACGTACCACCCTTCGATTAGTTTTCCTCAGTCGGAACATATCTAAAGAGTGGTCCTCCATTATCTTAAATGCAATATCCTCTTTTTAGCAACTAGCATTAATAATCGAAGTTGTCTATTCGAGTGCAGTTGTTGAAATTTTCCAAGACGATTGGTATCACTGAAATTATTAAATATTTATTAAATTTATATTTGTCAGATTTTACCAATATAAACATTAATCTAAATATAATTGCATTTAGTCTAGAAGTGGTTGTAATTGGAGCTCTGGTGAGTGCACAGAGGAGGATCATGGTTGATGGGTTTTAATGAATTCAAACTCTAGGAATCTAAAAACAGTATCATCTTCGTACGATCCTCAATGTAAATATGGTTCTAGTCTGTAAATCTCACGAAACCTGTTACAATAAAAAAATAGTAACTGTTGACAGTGGGATTTGAACCCACGCCCTTTCGGACCAGAACCTTAATCTGGCGCCTTAGACCAACTCGGCCATATCAACTTTGTTGATATACTTGGGACGGTTAAGCAATTTCATCAGAGGGACGATGCCACGCTAAAATGTAATTTTGCTATTTACACTATAACCTCCAATACATAAGTTTAGCTAAGGTAGCTACTGAGAGTCTGAGACTAAGACTTTACGAGGATGATTGTATCAAACGTAAATTACGTATGTTTTTTGATTATGAAGTATTTAAATGCAAACGCAATTTTTGAAATAAGTAATCACGAATCTACTATGCATTACACAATTATTCAACCATACTGAAAACATCAACCTCTAAACAAAATGAAAATTACAACAAAAGAAAAAGAAAAGAAAGTGTTGTACAATTGTGTAATGCATAGTAAATTCGTTGTTGTACAATTCCCGCGGTTATTAACACAGTTTTTTTTGCCCCTCTGGAGCGTTGTCATGCCAACTTCTAATCAAAGATCTTATCTTCTTATTTGCTGCTTGATCAAGTATTCCTTTTTGTCGTTGCTTTGATCCCGAAACAGAAATGAGCCAAATGGTGACTTTCAAAGGTCGATCCAGACCCCAACCGCTTTTTTTAGTCACGAGACAAGTCTTTGATAAAACTCACAATTATTATGTGACATATAAAATAATAAATTCTAGGATAAGATCCGCGCTTTACGCGGGGTGAAGCTATTATTTTTATTATGTTTTGAAAAATGAAACAATAGTTCGGTTTCATTCGGATTAGAGGTGTTCAATCCGGATATCGGGTTTCGGTTCGGCTCGATTTTTTGGTATTTCAATTATTAAAATATAATCTATATGTACTTCAGTTTGATTTGGTTTATATACCATCGGTTTTCAGTTTATTCAATTTTATACCAAAAACATGATTTTTTAGTTTGAGATCATATTATATGTTATACAAATATATAATATGATCATATTTAGAGTCATATTATCACAGAGTGATTTATTAAAAAAAAATATTATATATTTAAATAAAATAATAAAAAACAAAAAAGGCTTCTATCATCTAATAAAATGATCAAATCTAGAATTAATATCAAAACACTAAATTTTGAAAATAAAAATAAAAAACAAAACAGAAGCATGAAAGAAAAGTCTTTATATTCTTCCATATTTAGTGTTCATCAAACCAATATGTCTTCGATTGAACACAACTCTGTTTGTTTAAAGATAAAAAAAGTTGTAAAGAATTTCAACTAATTGTTGTCCATCAAATTTATAATCTTTACTTCAATTTAGTTACTGTTAAAAAAAAGAAAAAGATCAAAATAAGAAGTCTAAGTTGTAATAAATTGTTAGCTATTTACAAATTATAATTATAGTTCAACTCATGTAACAAATAGATATTCATGCGTCGTTATAAATATATACATATTTACATGTTTAATTTAATCGGTTATAAATCAAACCATATCCAAATCCTATGGTTTTTATAAAATTACATCCATTCGGTTTGTATGGTATATACCAAAAATAACCATATTATCGATTGTTAATATCTTTTAAAAATATTAAATTAAAAAAAGAACTAAGATATTTAAATCATTGATAACAAAAACTTTCAATGTGAAAAATTTAATAATTTTATAATTTATAAATGTTCTTGAAAATTTATTGAGGATTTTGAAATTAAAATATTTATGTAATCTTATGTGGTATATAGTTTAATCTGTATATATTTTTGTTTTATTATTGAATGATATTTTTTACTTATATGGTTTTAAAATCATGTATATCTTTTATAATAAAAATGTTAAACTATTGATCATTAATTTTTAACATAATAATTTTAATAGTTTAGTTATTTATTCTCGTTTTTTAAATTCAAAATATAACCTATACGAAAAAATCTAAAGTTTAATTTTATAGCTAATTTGATTGTTTAATTTATTTTAATAATATAAAATTAAAGAAAAAATGATGGAGGATATATAAACTGTTATAAAATATTTATTATTAGAATCATTAAGTGTCATATATATATTAGTCATTTAATTCCATAGATTTTATTATGGAAAGAAAATAAAATAGTAATATATCTAGGGGAACAATCATAAATGCTTTTATCATAAATATCATATCATATCATTATATCATATAATTTGACCAACGAATGTATCTAACGGAATATAAAAATCGAATGTGTACCTACTTATTTTTCAATTAAATGTAATTGACTACCTAATTAAGTGACACCTAAGCATGGAGTCTTTTTTAATTATTACAAAATTGAGGTTACAATTTTTTAAATGTTTCTCCTTTAATATATAAGGGATTTTATTTTAAAATTTAAATGAAATTTGTAAGAAATATTTATACCCGCGTAAGCTTTAAAATCAGTCTACGGTATGTGGAGTGGGAAAGCTCATGTTTGTCGACTTGATGCGATAGGGCGCGAAAGAGACAGTTTCCGTCAGCTTCAACGCCATCGACATGAAACACTAGTTCTTCGTAATTTAGTGCTTCCTCTTCTTGAAGAAAAAAGAACCAAGTGCAACTTAAAACAAAGGTGTTTTGCATATATAAACTCGCAAAGGATTAAGGATAGATGTACTATAGATTGAGTTTGACTCTCAAAACTGTAAAGCTCTAGATAGTTTTGTTGCAACAATTTAAATTCTTATGAATATTAACGGAAATATAAGATAAATAATAAATTAATTTGAAACCGTATGAACTGATCAATTTCCCATCACATGATGCACAATAAACATTTATTAGTTAAAATAATTAATATTATGTTGTAAATTGTTGCCGCCGATGTACAATATGTTCAATGCAATCATTTGATTTTCCTAAATTATACGTCGTGCCTTATACATCTTGCTGTTGTTCCTATATTTAGTTAACATTAATATAGTAATCTTTATGACAATATGACAATATTAATGATAATGAGT
This sequence comes from Eruca vesicaria subsp. sativa, assembly GCA_932364175.1. NCBI lineage: Eukaryota > Viridiplantae > Streptophyta > Magnoliopsida > Brassicales > Brassicaceae > Eruca > Eruca vesicaria. The sequence goes on from CAKOAT010930709.1 coordinate 172,757, forward strand.
GATTGACCAGCTATATCAATGTATTAATGATGAAGAATCTTTGGAAGCTATTCTCCGTAGTGGTTTCTACAACCTATATAAACGAAGCACAAATAGCTCGATATAGTCATTTCCTATACATGACTAAAAATGTTTGTGTTTATTTGAAGTCTTAAACTAGAATGGCTTCATAAGCGTGAATGAAGATGAGAAAGAACATAAATTCAAGTTAACGATAAAACATAATGAAACCCATGATCTTTGTGGGATGAGTTTAGATAATTTTGGATTCACAGAACAAATTAATTTATGCGCTTTGATCTGATTCTCTCTCGCTCTCCTCTCGTTGCTTTTTTATGTGCTTTGATCTGCTTAGCTACCCTTTTAGCATTGCTCTTCACTTCAGTATCACGAGTTAGAAATGGTCTCAATGCCCACTTTCTCTTAGCTCCGATGAGCTTTTCAGAGTTTGAATCCTCCATATGTATTATCATAATGTCATGACCACTACTATTCAAGAGATCCAATTATGTCTGAAATATCCATCCCTTATTATCAATACAGCCTTTTGACCCTTTTAAGCCAAAGCTCAACAAAGATTTTATCTTACGATCAACTGCTTGATAAGGTTTTGGTTTTCTTTTTTGCTTTGGTCTTAAAACATTTAGCTTTGATCCTGGAATAAAAAAAGGATTAGATAAAATATAATGTTATAAATTGTTGCTGCCGATGTACTATATGTGCACTGCAATCATTTGAGTTTTCCTAAATTATAGCATTATACAGTTGGGTGATGTTCCTATATTTAGTTAACATTAACATACTAACTTTTATGACAAGATTAATGATAACAAGTGACTGACAAGCTATATCAATGTATTAATGATGGAAATCTTAAAATATATTCTTGGTAGTGGTTTCTAAAGCCTATATAAACAAAGCACATATAGCTCAATATAGTCATTTCCTATACATGACTAAAAATGTTTGTGTTTATTTAAAGTCTTAAACTATAATGGCTTCATAAGCGTGGATGAAGATGAGAAAGATCAAAAATTCAAGTTAATGATAAAACATAGTGAAACCCATGATCTTTGTGGGGTGAGTTTAGATAATTTTGGATTCATCGAACAGATTGAATTTGATTGTTGTTATTCTAATCCATTTTTCTCTCAATGAGATTGCGTAGATTTTTTTTTCTTACTACCGATAGATTGTGACAACTTATTTTGTTTGTTTTTATTTTACAAAACTATAATTTGAGTCATATGACGGAAAGCAATAGACGCATCAAATATTATCAAATCCATCTAAGGTTGTCAACCCATAATTTTTACACAGACCTGATTTAGATTAAATAAATAAGATTCAAATATCTACAATGAAAATAACATAAATAAGCCTTTGCATTTTCTTTGACATGTATGCTTTAACGGGTCACATGACAAAATCAGATGTCTATACTACAATCAGGAGGGTTCCAGTAGATATGAAGATAGCTACTGGAATCTACTAAGTATAATAAGTAAGTTGTGGAGAGTTTTTGTATTGAATCAACACAAAGAAAAGTATTCTTAGCAGAAGAAATTTCATCAATTGTATGGTGAAACATTACAAACTAAAAAGAGAGTTTATTAGATCACATATTAGATCATAGAAACATGTGAGACTAGTCGTTTCTGGTTTAGTGAGACTTGTAAGACGTTATACACAAGCAAACTAAGCCAAAAGATCTTTAATAAAAAAAATAATGAAAGAATACAATAAATTGACAAACATTTTAAGGATTGTTTTAACTAAGTCACAACAGCAATTCCTAATCCAAATGAAATAAATATGGATGGATAGAGAGATAGTAGCATAGATAAAATCGAAGATGAACAATAACTCAAGATAATCTGTTTGATGCAGCCAAACTCCAGAGAGAAGGTGAATCTCTACCACTTGTGAGGCCTTGGTAAGATTGTCCTAATGCATATCCAAGAGCCCTAGCAACTGGTACTGCAACCGCATTCCCAACTTGAATGTACCTGACAACAATAGAAATAAGGTAGTACTTCTTTGAAGAAAATATGGGAGAGTTATAACATAAACTTTTTGGAGTGAAGGCATTATTATTCTAAGTGTTGACAGCAGGCTTTGAACCCACGCCCTATCGGATCAGAACCTTAATCTGGCGCCTTAGACCAACTCGGCCATATCAACTTTGTTGATACACTTGGAACGGTAAAGCAATTTCATCAGAGAGAGGCCACGCATGCTAAAATGTGATTTTGCTATTTACACAATAACCTCCAATACATAAGCTTAGCTTAAGGTAGCTACTGAGTCTTAAGACTTTACGAGGATGATTGTATCAAACGTAAACTACGTATGTGTTTTGATGATTAAGTACTCAAATCCAAACACAATAGTACAATACTGAAAACATCAATCTCTAAACAAAACAAAAAGTACAACAAAAGATAAAGGAGAGAAAGTTAACAACACTTGAAACTAATACCAAAAACTCAGTTAGACATTGTAAGATAACAGTAGACAACAGACAAACTTAATTAATGCTTGCTTCTTCAGAAAAATATGTGTAATGGTGTCACTCTACCATTTCTCATATCATTTCTGTCCACATTATTATAAATAATCGAAACAGCTGAGGAAGACTCATCTCCTCATCATCTCTATTATAGATGACCTTTAAGCTTTAATGCAGCAGCTGAAGAAGCTAAACATCCCTCTCCTCGCCTGTTCCAAAGTCATATATGTTTTTACACGTGAGATTAAGAATGTCTTATCCCCTAAAAAGAATGTACAATTACTTATGTTACTTCATCAGTTCACATGGTAGGTCACAAAAGGTTAAAGACTCATATATAGGATTATGCTTTACTTTGATTGAAAGAAACCATTACGGAAACTCTATACTTTATTTATTTGATGTGTTCTCCAACAATTTAAACCCACATAACCATACCCAATCCAGCTCCAGATCTATGAGTAATCATCTCTAGAATTTCTTTTAGTTTTATATGTCAAACGAAAAATCATAAAATTAAACTGGAAATGTAAATATTTTTATTTGTTTTATAGAATTTGATAAAAATATTGCAAAAATCGAAAAACTGTTTTTCATAATTTCGCAAAAATCATCAAAATATGAATAAAAACGATTTTCAAATATTATTTTTTCTGAATTTGAAAGGTATATAATTTAAATATTTGTCCATGGGTTCACTGATCCATAGGGGTGTTTTTGTTTAGTTTTATTGTTTGGGGATGATTTGATTTGAGATTTTCATTAAATGATGAAGGGTATGAAAATTAGTAGAGGATATAAGTGATTTAATTTTTTTTTGTAGAAAGGCGTCTAAGGCAATGACTCGCAGATCTATTTCATGTGTATATGTAAAGAGCAGTAAGCAACTTAACTAGACCAAACACAGAGGGACCACATTCACCCAATTGTTAGAGATAGCTATATTAATACTCGCAAAGTTAGATTCCACAAGCAAACCAACCCAAGAATGTAAGGCCCACATCAAATGAACACACACACAACTATAGTCCAAAACACACAATCATCCAATTCATATAGGACACACAGTCAAAAGCTAAAAGCAAAGGTCTGTAAATTTGAAAAAGGGTAAAGTAGAATAAAAAAATGTCTGACCCAACATCTAACCAACTAAAGCTACAAAGTTAGATTCCACAACCAAACTAAATTAAAAAAAAACTACCTAACAGTCTGAAGACATCAACACCCACAAGTAACTCACTCCAAATTTGAAAAGAAATCTATAATTTTAGAATTTTTGATGAATATAAGCGCATGATCAACTAACTAAAACCAAAATATGGTGCTACAAAGTTAGATTCCATAACCTAACAATATGACAAAGCAGCACACAATCAATCAATCATTCAACTCAAGAAGAGTCGACCCTCATTGATTGAAGAAAATGAATATTTTAGACAACAACAAAAACAAAAAACTGAAAAGAAGTAAATAATATCTTACAGCTGGAGAAAGTGGCTGGTGGTCAGGGGCGAATCCAGAATAGTTTCCTTGTGGGTGCAAAATTTAAAAATGAATTAAGGTGGAATCGAACTTGAGACATCAAGGGGTGCACAAGATGATTAAACCATCTCACCTAACTGATATTCTTTGTATCCTAACGTACAAAACACTAAATATTCACAAAATTATGGGGGCACGTGCCACCATAGTGGTAGCTTTGGCTTCGCCCCTGCTGGTGGTGAGAGAACTCAGTGTGGTCTCTCTTGTCGTCGCTGTGAACAGTCGTGAGTCTAGGCTTAGTATTTTCAACCTTGGTGTGTTGGTTATGGAAAGGGTTAACGAGTTCTTCTTCGTTTCCAAGACTGGCTCGAGAATGATCTCTCTTGTTCTGTTTCCTCATCTCTCTAATCTTTGTGAAGTCCATAGAGTAGTCAGGTATGGTTCCTCCTTTCTGATCCCAGTCCCCAAACTGTGGCACTGATAGCCATGGCGAGTTCTTATTCTGCCAACAACAAAAAAAAAATCACCAAATATCAAAAACTAATCGAAAAAACAGGTTATGAAAATTTACTGTGTAAAAGGGATTTATCATGCATCAGTTTAACTTAAAAAAAGTTTGTTGGAAAAACAAAAAGAAGAAGAAGGAGAGATTAAAACCTCCTTTGGAACCTCCATATATGATCAAAGCTGTAGAGAGAAGAGAGTCCTGTTTTTTTTGAAAATGAGGATGTTTAGGAGCAAGAGAAATGGTAACACAGAGAGATATATAAAGAAAGGTGCTAAGGAATGAGATATGCAAAATTTAATACAGAAAAAAATCACAGCTCGATTGGGTGGTACGACTACACTGTTACACATCATATTATTTAGTTGATTTTCTTTCTAATTTTTTTCCCTAAAAAAGTAAGCTTTTGTGTACTAATAATGCCATTCACTGGGACATGCACACGTTTTATCCGCGTCAGCTTTTGCTTCCATCTTCTGTGAAAGGACATGGTTTTGCTGGTCTACCTATTGAATATGATGAATACCTCTTAAAGTTTTTCTAAAATTATATATGGATAAGCTCTTATTTGTTTTTAAAAAAAATTCAGATCTGCTCTGAAAAAATAAAAAATCTCATAACATATTGACAAGAAAGAAAAACCATAACATATTAACATAAGTAGATGCGTTTTGTTATATAAAAATCAAATCTAGCCGACCATTTATCGTTAGTGAATCTATGCCTATCAAAAAAAAAAACAAAAGTCTACAATGACTTCATAAAAAAATAAGGACGACTTAGTTCGGTTAGATATATAATCATGGAGGCGATTAACATAAATTCATGTTTAATGGTGTCAGCCGACTGCATGATGTTAATAAGATAGATGCCAATTGTGTTTAAAATTTGATTGCATGATATATATTAATATATAGATGGTAAACTGCAATCTAAGAAACTTTACTATTTCAGAAATGGATTGTTGGTATCTTTAGTGCCTAATAGGATTAGTGGCATGAATCAAGTTTTTAATTGTTGACCGAACCGCCAATGTCAAAATATATAATCAAATCTCATTCGGTTCAATCAAAACCAATCGGTTCAATTGAAAATCGTTCAATTCAAATTAAACCAATTGGTTCGATTAAAGCCACCGGTTCACTGATAAACCCTAACTAATTTTATTCTCTCTCTCTCACGCTTCACCAACATCTCTCTGTTCTGTCTGCTTTGGTCGGAGAACTGTTATCACCATGGTCGGAATCCTTCTAGGCTTGCCTGGTCAATGGGCAGAAGACGAATTCGAATCTTCTGATCATTACACAACTAAAATCGGTGGTTTTCCGGTAACACTCCTTCTCTTCATCACTAATTTTCACATAAAGTTCAAATCTTTCTTTATGGGTTTTTGATCTTTAATTCACATAAAGTTCAAATCTTTCTTATGGGTTTTTGATCTTAATTTCACATAAGGTTCAGATTTTTCTTTATGGGTTTTGATCATAAAGTTTGCTTATAGGATTGGCCTCCAATACAAGATAATGTAATAAAACCAGAGCTACTCAATTGTTGTTCTTGTGGAAGTAATCTCTCCCTTGTAGCTCAAGTTTACGCCCCAATCTCAACTCAAAAAGAGCGTACTCTCTATATCTTTGGTTGCTTGATTCCTAAATGTGAAGCTTCTGAACAAAGGTTCTGTCTTTTTTCTCCTTATCACTCTCTGATTATGTAAGAATATGATCAAAAGGTCTGAACTTTGTTTCTGGTCTTGGTTTTAGCTGGAGAGCTTTAAGTGTTCAGAAAGCTATACCAATTGAAAAAACGGATCTTCCTATTGCCTCACCTAAGGATACACCTAAAGCTCATTGGTTAGATGATGATGGTGATGATGATGATGAAGAAGATTTTGATTTTGAGAGTTTAGCTAAAGCTATTGCGGAAGCTGCTACTACTGTTGCTTCAAACTCTAAGAAACCAAAGAGTAAACCAAGTGGTAATGCTACTAGCTCAGGGACTAAAGCAAAGCCTTCTTCTCCTTTTAAAGTTGAGACTGGTGCGGTGCTTCCCTGCTTCTACATTTATACAAAGGAGGAGAAAGTGGCAAAAGATGTTGAAAGTGTTTCCATGAGTTATTCGTCTTTGTGCATTAAGGATAAAGAAACTAGTAAGAGCGGTGAGAGTGAAGGTGAAGAAGTTTGGGAGGATGAGAAGTATGAATATGACAAAGCACTGAATGCTGATAGGACTTATCTTAAGTTTCAAAAACGGCTAGATGCAAACTCTGAGCAATGTTTTAGGTAACTTTAGCTGTGGTAGTATCTTTTTGAGTTTTGGTCTAATTGTCTCTCATGGTTAGGTATTCATATGGAGGTAAACCATTACTGGCCAGGGAAGACCTGAAGTGTCCTGATAAGTGCAGGGGTTGTGATTCTCCGATGATCTTTGAGATGCAACTCATGTCTCCTTTGATATATTTTCTGCATGAAGCTGTTGTTGATGAAGGGATGAAGCAGTCATTGGATAGTTGGGATTGGATGACGCTTATTGTCTACACTTGTTCCAAGGTACTGTACATATTATTCTACAAAAGATATTTAAGAACATAGTCTTGAACATCATTTGGAGCTTAATGTTAACTGTTTGTAGAGCTGTGCAATGGCGGTGAATGGTGAATGGGTTGTTGCTGAGGAGTGTATAGCAGTACAGTATGAGAAGCCGATGAATCTTGATCATGCTAGCTTCTTCAGATGAAGTGATTGGTTGAGAAGATGTTGTGAAGTGATTATAGCATTTGGTCAAGAAGGCAATTCAACTTGTTTCTGGACAGGTTCTCAAGAAGAGGGAGCTGCTTAAATTTTGTGTTATGTCTATGTAATGTTTGATTAATCAAAAGTATGATCTGCTTCTATTGATGCTACAAACATGGTGTCAACTTTCTCTCATCTCTATCAATTTCCTTTTGGCCCTCTTTCTTGATTTCTCTGAAGCTTCTTAACTAATTTAATATATAGTCATGAATGAATCAAGAAGAACCAGATTCAGTTTCTTCATCATCTTCTTGATCTCTGGTGGTCTTTTACTAGTAGCTTCAGATGATGGTGTGGCCAAGAAAGAAGAGAATCAGTCACTTGTAAAGATAATATGTGGGATCTTCAGCAAGAAATTTCCTCCCAGTTCTTGGGAATTGATTCAAGGTGCAATGCAGAAGATTCAAACGAAGCTTTACCCTCCAAATCTAGAGTAAACAAACAAGCATCCATACACTATGATCTTGGGTTTACCCTTCAATTACACTATTGTTTTGTTGTGACTGTTTCAGAAGCAACAGAGACAAAAACAACAAGGACAAAGAAGGAGAAGACAAAGGAGAAGATAAAGTGAAAGAGGCGGCCACAAGGAGCCTTGAAGTAAGCAAAGAAGCCATTGAAGAATCAGCAAAACTAGCAGGAGGTGTCATAGGAGAAGTAGTTCAAAAAAACAGCTGAGAAAGTTACCAAACAAACCTCAAAACATGATGAAATGCAAATGTAATCCACCAACATTACTCATAACGTCACTTAACTTACAAAAAAAGTTCAGATTCAAACACCATTTCCATCTCAAAAGGAACCAATCATAGCACTCAGACACAAGAGAGATTTCAAACTCTAAACATTTCAAGAAGAGCGAGAAGAAGAAGAAGAGAGCTTAAGACACTCACTCTGACACCTCCTCAGACAAATATCATTCCAATTAGCAACCTGATGCTGATTCACACACACCGTTCGAGCACAAGCATCAGAGCAAGCGTCAAGCTCAGATACACCACAGACAGTAACACAAGTGTCTGGAATAGGATCTTTAGAGAAAGCTCCAACTTTTTTGAGCATTCTTTTGGAAGTGCAAACTCTTTCACAGACAAAGATCTCATCAGAGCTTTTCTCTCTTCCTCTAGCGCTTTTGATCCTCTCTTCTTCTCCGCGTCTCTTCTTTATCCTCAATGCTTGGGATCCGATTAGGGCAGGGACTGCTGCTGCTAACAGTGGCCACCACACTTCCACCATTTTTTCTTGTTTAAAGACTGAAAATTTATCACAGAAGTGAGTTAAGAACACAAGTTAAAGAAAAGCTTGTCACTTTAAAGGAATATAGTGGCAAGTAAATTTAAAAATTCAAGCTTTTTAATTCAAACAAAAAAAATTCAAGCTTTTTCCGTTTGAGAGAAATCAATTACCAGTTTTTCTATATGAACAATTCGAAAAATTGAAAATAATCAAAATCCAAATCTAAAGAAAGAGAGAATAAGCTAAATGGTTATAGAACTAGAGATTTAACAAGTCAATTCCAAGGGTTTAGGGTTTTTGCACATGTAGATTGAGACATAAGTTAGGGTTTTTTAGCTCAATTTAGCAACCCAGAAGGTTATAAGAGAAGAAGATTGAATGAAAAAAAATTAATTTTAGGGATAAAGTGACATACCTTCGCTGTTTTTCTATCGACTCTCGGTGGTGTTAGGAACAGCTTGTCGGAAACTCTTTTGTATCTCTCTATCTCTCTGTTAAGAATATTCCTATTTTTTTTACATTTTACCAAAATAATAAATTAAACAAAAAAAAATTATTTCTCTCAACTGTTATTTTTGTTTAAGTAAAATAAATTATATCGAAATATTCACATCAGAATTGGGTGTAATTTAACACTCATACAATGAACAAACGTAAAATAAATAAGATGGTAAATTCAACATGTAAAATCATTCACTGTTCTTTTATTCTGTTTCAAACAGTAATATATGGAGATATAAACAAAACTGTAAAAAGAGTCTGCTATATGAATGATCCAGAGAGGGTTTGATTACACACATATTCACTTTACCACTTACAACCCAAAAGAAAGAACGAAACCAGTGGAACAATCAGAAAGAATAATAGATACCAAAAGCAAACACAGCTTCATTAAGTTTTCTTGTAACGAGAAAGAGATGATTTCAAGTTTCAAACGTTAATATCCATTCGCTTAGATCTACCACTGCCATTGTTGCTTGTTTCTTGTAAACTCGAAAGTGAGAATCTTGGGATAACGTAGTTATCAGGAGTAGACACCGGCTGCTGAGGAAAAAGCGTAGGAGGAGGAGTTAGGTTGCGCTGTGCGGGAAGTGGTGGTAACGTGTTGTTGTACTTGTAAGGATCTCCATGTAAACTGCAACAATCAAAATCGTAAAGACCAAACCCCACTTTATAAAATGTTAGCTTTTAGTGTTGTTTTTATACCTTGTTCTCTTGTAGAATTGGTCATCATCGCTTGTGATCTCGTCGTCTAAACGTTGGGATGATGAGGTTCGATGCGGTGAAATTGACCACGGTGAAGCTGCTGGTTGTTCGTCTGAGAAGTACCTTCGTCTTATCAACTGTTAAAAAACCCACAAAGAAATGGTTTCATCAGTTTAGAGAAGATTGTAACCTTAAAGAGAGGTGTGTTTAATGACACTAACCATCCGGAAAAACTTGTTGAAAGCTTCCTTATCGTATCTGGTTTCTTTAGCCGCCTGTGCCAAAACAACGAATCAGATCATATAAGTTAAAAGCAAACTCATGATGAGTCTAGAAAAGGTTACTTACCGCTATGAGACCGCCATTACCAGGAAAGCTTTCAAAGAGAGGAAGTTCTTCACTAGAGGAAAGCAAACCTTGCTTCTCCACCCAATGACGAGCTGCATCAACAAGGTTTCCACTGCTTCCTTTTGTTCCTTCTTTTGCAGCAATATCTGCTTTGTTTCCAACAACAATGTACGGAACAGGAAGACCACCAGGACCTCCTGAGGGAAAAGGAGCTGAAAAAGTTCCAGTGGCTGCAACCTCAGAAGCCCATTTCTGCAAGCTTGTTTTAGTTCTTCTCTGAGAGAGATCATGAACAAATATAACTCCTGCAAATAGGTAAAATTTCTCGCTTCAGGACATTGCTTCATACACAAAAAAAAAAAGGATAAACAAAATGGATACATAAGAGACCATTGATTTGTGAGTAGAAGAGTGAGCGGCAATCTTTGTATCTCTCATGCCCTGAAACATCCCAGAGCTCAACAAAGAAATCTCTCTCTGCATCCCCTAGAATACTACTCGAAGAACTAGCTGGGCTCCCGTAAGTCATATGCTACGGGTAAGTAGGAGAAAAAATTAAACTGCATCTCCCTAACCAAACATGAGAACATTTGAGACAGTGTAAGTTACCTTGACACCAACTGTGCATCCAATGGTTTGAGATGGACGATGAATGGAAGAACCTTTGTTAATGAGGTGTACAAGTGATGTTTTCCCCACACCTAACCACAAAAATTGAGATGGTTTCAAATAAATGAAAATTAACTCAAATGATGCAAAGAATGATTATTTTCCACACATTTAGATTCAACATGAACATGAGCCATAAGATACTAAATAAAAGACCACACAACAATTACTCCTATAACCACACATGATCAATCAATCTGAATCATCCTATAAGCATTAACATGAGCCATGACTCATCATCAAACACAGTAAGTAACAGACTCTAAGGAAAACAATGTTGGCTTATTAAGATATTAAACTAAACAGACTTAACAACCATTACATTACTCCTCCTAACCACAATGATCTAATCAATCTGAAACAGTATCCTATAAAAACTATATTAACTACAAATCATTTTTTACCTGAATCACCAACGACCAAGACACGAACTTGGCCACATAATGGAGCTAAGATCTGCTCCCCTTTGTTTTCCCTTTCACCACGTTCCCTCCAAAACTTCATTTCTCTTTTATTTTATTCACTACCAAAAGCCAACACTCATACCACACCAACACTGATACCAATCTCAGGATTATTCAGATTCTTTTCACCTTCCTCGCGCGAGAAACCAATCAATCGAGAGAGACAAGCCGCGGGATCTGCAATTGCAACCAATGATTACAGATCTCCACAACGTAATCAGTGAAGTAGTGTTCGTTCGTTCGTCTTCCTCCACGAATGAATCTGGATCTCAGAGATCAGAGAGATTCCCTTCGAAATTACTAAAAGGTGTAGTGTTTCAGATTTGGGCGGAAGAACAATTGAAGCGACTTCTTTTCCTGCGTTTAACTGCTTAACCCAGAAAAACCGGATCATAAATCAAACCGATCAAACTAAATCCTTTATAAACCGGAGTCACTTTAACCGAGATAGTAAATTTTTTTTTTTGTAATCCGGAAAAGCTACCCGCTGGGTCGCAGATGGGCTTTTCATTGTCTATACTCTATGTATATGAATATTTCAAAGATACATATTAGGTGTGGGCAATATATCCGACAACCGATCAACCGATCGGAGTCCGGTCCGATCAAGACGGTTTGGATCGGTTTCGGATCTTAATAATAAACCAAACGGTTTCTGTTTTAAGTTATAATGGGTGTTGGTTCGGTTGGTTTAAACCCCGACCACCGATTGATTGCAACCGAAACCCGACAAAACCCAATGTCTAACCCTAACCCCCTTTTGTATTTCACAATTCGATACTTTCGAACACAGAAAAGGATACACGAAGATCCTTTCACCAAAATCTCAACCAAACCTTTCCAAAATCACAACTTCCGTATATCCTTTCCGTCGATTTCGAAATCCTTTCCATAATCCTAATCTTCGGCAACCGATCAAAGATCTTTGATGAAACCCTTAATCCATCGCGTATATATATCGTTGAGTATCCTTAGACTTGACAAGCCATTCCACCTCTTGAATCAGAAAGCAATTAATCCGAGGTACTTAGTTTTCTTCTAAGTCATGTATCTCTATTTTTCAATTTTTAGATATTGGGTTGTCGTTTTTAGTTGTGATTTGTGATTCAATTTTTTGATATTGGGTTGTCGTTTTTAGTTGTGAATCTTGTGTCGCGTGGCTTAAGTAATGCTTTTTTATTCTTGAAAAAAATTCAAACAGTATTCAAATCACTATATGATCTAGTTAATTAGTGGAATATATTCTAGTATACCAATAGAATTTCAAGATGATGAATTGATGTTAGAAAATGTCCAAGCAACCATATGTTAAACTTTTAATGAACAACTACTTAAAGATATTATCAATCAACAACTAAAATGAAATGAGTTATTTAACTTTTAAAATTAATTGATTATACCTCTTGTTAGTATTGTTCTTAACAGATTTCTTCCCATACTTCCTCCATTTATAACCATCATCCATCACATCAATCTTTGATCTCGTTCTAAATGCAACTCTATGACCCGTCTCCTTCGTCTCACCGTCTTTACTTCCCCTACTTTTGCAACCAAACCTATTAAAAAAAAAATCATCATATATTAATATAGTTAATATAAAGTTTTGGCTAAGAATAATCTAGACAAACAAATATAACTAAAAACTCACGTTGATTCCTTTTTACTTAACGTAGTTATTCCACTGCCGGATCCCCCACTTTCACCGGTAAATGTCTCCGACGAAACGATGCTTACCGGAGATGAAGTTTCCTCTTGGATGAATCCATTGTTGCCTCCTTCACCAACATCAAAAATCAAATCGGTGAAATCGAAATTATCCATGAAAGGATTAATAAAGTTTTCATCGGAGAAAAATGGAAAATTAGGGCTAGGGTTTTGAGAGATATTCATTTTTTTTTCTTTTTTCAAATAGAGGAAAAAAAATTGAAAGAAAGAGAGAGAGATCTTTAGAGCATAGTAGAGCAAGTGAAAAAGGGGAGACAAAGATCGTGACAAAAAAAAAAAAAAAAAAAAGGGAGACAAAGAAATGAATGGTCATTTATTTATATGAATATATTAGCATATTTATTACGAATCTTATAAAGATAATTAAAGAGATAAGATTAATAAACATTTACTAATGACAAGCAATTTCAGGGCAGATACTAGGAAGGTGCTTCAAGGCCACGTGTGGAAAGAACAAGGCCATGAAAACGTCATCATAATGACGTAAGGAGCGACGGCAGTGTAATGAAAAGTGCCTCTAAGAGTATTATCGGCTACGTTAAAGTCCACTTTAACTTTAGTGCTCGGTAACGTGAAGATTTGGATTTTGGTTTTTAGATCGACGGCTGAAAATGCATGTTGTATGTTTGCTTCTGATACGTCTAAAACAGACAGGAGTTTCTGTACTTTACAGTGCACACCAAGACAACAAGATTTGACTTATTGAAATTCTGAAAATGTTCCATAGATATTGTGATAAAACTTTATCGATTTGTTTGGCCTAACTTCCGTTAAAAAAACGCATCGATATGTTTTCCACAAAATTTTACAAATCAAATCTACTCCAGCTTTGATAGGAAGCTATATCAAATTACGTCATTATTTCTTTGTTATCGACAAAAGATCATATATTATTAAGGAATTTCTAGCTCTAGCGTTGACCAAGGTACGTGAACAAAATTTCAAAGTCTATTCCTAAGTCAACGATCCAAAGTGGTCTTTTAATCTTGTCTTGAAACCAAGGTAAGAAAGACAAAATTTCCCGGTGTCACTGATGATTGTGTTTGTCACCACAATAATATTTGAACTTTATTGTGTTAGAAGTTCAAACAAAAATAAGAAGTTAACAGATAAACAAAACAGAAAACATGTTATGTGCCTTTGTTATAAGAAAATACATGTGTGGTAATCATATAGATACTAACTGATTGAATGATTACGAATGGTTACAAAATCTGAAATCAGATAGTGTTTTCCTTAACTCTAAGATAAGATGGTGCTCGAAAAATATGATTAAAGTAAGTTTAATCTGAAAGGTTTAACCAGATGGGGAGGCTGGTCAAAGGTGAACACATTTGCCAGTGTGGGGTTTAAGTCTAGAGAAACCATTTTGTGTGGGGTAAGGATCTATAATTAAAAAATTACTTATGTACTACTGCTATCTTTTATATATTAATGAACGCCTACCACTTATCAGAAATAATATAAACTAGAACTTGACCCGCACGCCCGTGCGGATGTTTGATTTAACTTGTGTTTAAGGTAAATTCATAAACTATTGGTTTTTACAAAAAAAAATTTTATGTTTTGTAATTTACATAGAAAGTAAAATATATTATTTTATAATATAAATATTTAATAATAATTTTTATTTGTACATAGTAGTATATTAGAAATTTTATAACTTGATACAATTTGATGTAATCGTACTATCCATATACTAACATGTTGTTTTTTTGATAATTTATTTTAAAATAAAACAACATACTAAAAAATATTTTTTTTTGAATTAGTTTTCTATGAATTATCATTAATTTTATGATATTTTTTAAAATTGAACTCACACAATTTTATATTTGATAAATTAAATAAGGTAATATTATATTTAAAAATTATTTTATATAATGTATACTATATATTTCAGTTTGTGTATTTATTTTCATCATAGAGAAAGAAAAATCCTTGAAATTAATTAACTTAAACTGATTTTAAATGCAATGACATAATCTGTAAATAAAAAGAAATACAAAAGAAAGGTATTTAATTTATTGTAAATACAATGGCTAAATGTACAAATAAAAGAAAATACTTAATCTACTATCCATGTTTCCAAACAATGGTTCATTTATTTTGCTATCCTTATTTACAAACAGTACCAAAAGATACTTCAGTTTTAATAATATCGATGCATCCTTCTGTATGCTACTTTATTATAAAACTGAAATTGATTTTTTTTGGTGCAAAAAAACTGAAATTGATATTCCTTGAATCCCAATCATGAAGAAAGTTTTAAGTCTAATCTTTATTAAACTAGCTTTGTAGAACTCGAATTAAAATTTACATTCCAACAGAATAGGGTTTGAGTTAAGCTATTTGACAACTTTTTGTTGGTCAATAAAACCTTCTGGACCTTGTATATATCCATGATCTTTTGGTGAAAGTGAGGTCAGGTAAACCTTCTGCATTTACATTTCACTGTAATAATAGACATCTGGGGTTTTAATCACTGCATCGATATTCTACCACACAGTCACCACTAGTAGGCAAAATGCATATAGTCACGAAATGGTCACGAGCAAATCGAGACTATTTTTTAATTAGTCATGAAACTGTCACGAAGTCAAAAACGTGACTAAAATGTCATGAAATAGTCATGAAGTCAAAAACGTGATTAAAAAGGTCACGATTTAGTCACAAATGAAAACGTGACAGCAAATAGACACGCTTCTGCTACGAATTTTTCGTGACAAAATGATAAGAACAAAAAGGAAAATAGGTAAAAATTGTGCCTTATTGACCAAAATATATTTTTCCCACGATTTGACCACAAACTTTTCGTGACCATTTATAAAATAGCCACTGCCATGAATGTTTCTTGACTATATGATACCCTAAACGGAGTTTTAAACCCTGAAATCTTCATTCAAACCTAAAACACTAACATTTTCATATCCCAACCTCAAATCTTCAAAACTATACACACAATTTAATCTTTCTCAAAACTTAAACTCAAAATCGATCTTAAATCTAAACTCAAACACTATATATACATACTCCAAACCATAGATTAAAAACCTTAAACCTTAATTTAAAAATATTTTTCAGTTATTATAATATACTTAAACCAATACCTATAGAAGATATCAATGTTCAAATCTACTTTTTTCCAAATCTTAATCCAAAACATTAAACATGTACCTTACAAAACATATTCCCTTTCATACCCTAAAGTATAAAAACTAACTTCTAAACTTTAAACTAATTTTAATTATAAATTATAACAATTATTATACACACATATTCAAAACTTAATATAACAACTTATCCCAAACTCTAGTTCTTGTAACTCTAAATCTTTTTTTTTGTTAAAAATGTAACTCTAAATCTTATATTTAAGTTTTAAATATATTTTTCCAAACTTCAGTTTCAAATTTTAACCTAAACCCTAGAACTCTATTTTCTATATTCAAATATCAATCATAAAGTTTAAAATATTTTTGACTAAAAAGGGTTAAATATCAGTTTAAATGTAAACATTTTAAATTGTGAATTCTAAATCTTATATTTTTTCCAAAATAATTCTTTATTTACGAATTTAACAGAAATATTTTATATATTAAAAACAAATCAGAATAAGAAATCAATGGTGTTGAAAAAAATAGGAAAACATATACATAAGATCTGATTGGTCAACATAAAAGTAAAAAAACACACTTTCTTCTATCTTTTTCTTCCTTTCTCTCCTCTTACTTCTTCGTATCCTCTATCTCTCAATCAGTCTCCGTGAAACTAAATTGTCTCAACAACTCACACCATCACATCCAACACCATTATCTCAACCTCCACGTCCTCGTTCTCCACTTCTCTACCTGATTACTCTTTTTCTGTTTTCTATTCTCAAAGTTTGTTCTTTTTTTCAGATGCAAATAGGAAACAGATCGGGAGGGAGAAGGCAGAAGAAGCTTGATGCCTATGATGCCTTTTAGTCACGAAAATATCGCCTCAGTCATGAAAATTTATGTGTCTATATCAAAGTTTTCTACACATATACTAGATTTTCCAGTCCAACGTAAAAAGCTTCTCAATATAATATCAATCCAACCAGGGGAATGAAATTTATAAGCATAGCATACACTGTGATATCTTCAAAACAAATGTTAATCTAAAAATCAAAACTAATATGTATACATATATGATGAACTAGTTATGAAGTCGAAGTAGGTTTTGCATCTCTCATTAACCTACATGTTGTGCAAGGGGTTTGGACCTGCAGGGATAATTCGCTTCTCTTCTTCTTCGTTGTTGATCTTTCCCCGAACTTTAGATGATCTTCCTCTGAACTTATTTGTTGGGAATAATCTTGAAGTTAACTTGGGAAACAAGTCTAACTAATCCTTATTGTTTTGTGATTAGGAAATAGTTTTACTAATGAGTTTAGGTTTTATATTTCCTATATAAGAAGATGGTGAGTTGTGCCATCAACTTATGCGTTGTGATAGATTGAGTTTGTGAGCTTAAGGTTTTGAGTGATTTTCCTTAAGGATTTAATAAAGAGAGCACGTTCTTTGTTATTCATTGATCTTACAAGCTTATATTTGGTATCAGAGCAAGAATTGTTGTGTGAAGATTCGATCATAGATGGGAGATCTCGTCACTACAACGATAAAGAAGGATGGAAGTTTATCTTCTATAAACTGTCCTATGCTAACAACAACTAATTATACAGTATGGGCAATAAGAATGAAGATTATTCTTAGGGTTCATGAGGCATGGGAGGTAATAGAAGATGAAACAATTGAAGGGAAAAAGAATGATTTGGCGCTGAACATACTTTTCCAAGCCATCCCGGAAACCTTGATTCTACAAGTTGGAGAACTTAATACGGCAAAGAAAGTATGGGAAGCGATCAAAACTCGACACGTTGGGGCTGATAGGGTTCGGGAAGCACGACTTCAAACCTTAATGACTGAATTCGACAGACTTAAGATGAAGGAAACAGACAAGATCGATGACTTCGTTGGCAAGTTATCGGAAATTGCATCAAAATCAACCGCTTTAGGAGAAACTATTGAAGAAACTAAACTTGTCAAGAAATTCTTGAAGAGTCTACCTAGAAAGAAATACATTCACATAGTTGCATCCATTGAGCAGATGTTAGATCTAAACACGATAACATTCGAAGAAATCATTGGTCGTCTCAAGACCTATGAGGAAAGAATTTACGAAGAGGAAGAAGACACTGAAGAAAAACAGAGTAAACTTATGTATGCGAACATGGAGAATCAATCAAACAGAGAGAATTATGGAAGTTACAGAGGAAGAGGTGGTCGTGGAGGAAGATACTACAACCGCGGAAGAGGACGTGGAAGATCAAATTGGGAACCATTGGATATGTCCAAAATACAATGCTTCCGATGTGATAAAACCGGTCACTTCGCATCAGTATGCCCAGATCGCCTACTAAAGTTACAAGAAACAACTGAAAACAGAGTAGAAGAAACACATGAGGCAGATGGTTTATTGATGCATGAGATTGTCTATCTCAATGAAAAGAATATACGGCCAAAGGAGTTTGAATCATTCAACGATGGAGATCGTATTTGGTACCTTGATAATGGAGCAAGCAATCATATGACGGGTAATCGAAGCTACTTCAACGAGATTGACGAAACTGTTACTGGAAAAGTACGATTTGGAGATGATTCAAGAATTGATATAAAAGGCAAAGGAGCTGTGTTATTCATCACCCAAAACGGAGAAAGAAAAGTTCTTGCAGATGTGTATTTCATTCCAGACCTCAGGAGTAACATAATTAGCCTTGGACAGGCAACCGAAGCAGGTTGTGATGTGAGAATGAAAGACAACTACCTTACTCTACATGACAAGTCTGGAAATATGATAGTCAAAGCAATTCGCTCTAAGAACCGTCTTTACAAAGTATTCATGGAGATCGATGAAACTAAGTGTCTTCAACTTCAGGTACACAGCGACTCAGGAAAGTTACATGCTAGACTTGGACACATTGGGTTCAACGTGATGAAAGTAATGATAGAAAAGGATCTAGTCTCTGGACTTCCGAAGATTAAACTTGAAAAAGAAATATGCAATTCATGTTTACTTGGGAAGCAAACAAGAGCACCTTTTCCAAAAGCTACAACATATCGAGCAAAGAAAGTATTGGAACTCATACACGGAGATCTTTGTGGACCAATCTCACCACCTACAGCAGGAAAGAAGCGATACATATTTGTGCTTATAGATGACCATTCAAGATATATGTGGTCAATCCTCTTAAGCGAGAAGGGAGAAGCTTTTGAAAAATTTAGACGCTTCAAGGCCACAGTAGAACACGAAACTGGAGAAAACATCAAAGTACTAAGAACGGACCGTGGTGGAGAATTCACATCAGCAGAGTTTCAAAACTTTTGTGAGGAAACTGGGATACAAAGACACCTAACAGCTCCATATACGCCTCAGCAGAATGGAGTGGTAGAAAGAAGAAATCGCACTCTGTTAGGAATGACACGAAGCATTCTCAAGCACATGGAAGTACCGAATCATCTATGGGGTGAAGCTATCAGACATTCAACTTATATCATCAACCGAGTTGCAACAAAAGCACTACTATCTAAGACACCGTATGAAGTATTTAAAGGAAGAAAACCAGACATCAATCATGTACGAGTATTTGGATGCATAGGGTATACTAAAATCGACGCACACAATACTAAGAAGCTAGATGATAGGTCTCGTACTCTAATCCACCTCGGGACAGAACCAGGATCCAAAGCTTACAGGATGTTTGATCCAAGAGCAAGAAGGATTATAGTCAGTAGAGATGTAGTATTTGATGAAAATAAAAACTGGAAGTGGGTCAAAGAGAATGAAGAAACAACGGAACAACCAGGAGACTTCAAAATCGTACTCGGAGAGTTTGGAAACCAAGGTCTAGAACAGAGCCATGATAGAATAGAAGATGAAGCTGAGAACCGAATAGAAAATGAGGGCACAGAAAATGAGCAAGATGTCATTCAGGAAGATCAAAACCCAACTACAGGAGACAACGTTGAGAACGAGATAGAGCAAATACCACAAAGAAAGTCATCAAGAATCAGTAAAACTCCAGGCTACCTGGATGATTACATACTTAATGCAGAAGAAGAAGGTGAGCGACTGTTGCTACTACTGAATGATGAACCGTGGGACTTTAAAGAAGCCATGGAAGAACAAGTGTGGAGAGATGCATGTAGAGACGAGATTGAATCCATTGTCAAGAACAAAACATGGAGTTTGGTTGATTTACCTAAAGGAGCTAAAGCGATAGGTTTGAAATGGATTTTCAAAGTTAAACGCAACGCAGATGGAAGTTTAAACAAACATAAATCTCGACTTGTGGCCAAGGGTTACATTCAGAGACATGGTGTGGATTTTGAGGAGGTCTTTGCTCCCGTTGCCCGCATTGAAACAATAAGATTCATCATATCACTAGCAGCTACAAACGGATGGCAAATTCATCACTTAGATGTCAAGACAGCATTCCTCCACGGTGATCTAAAAGAAGATGTCTATGTTAGTCAACCTGAAGGTTTCGAGATAAAAGGCAGTGAGGGAAAGGTTTACAAATTACATAAAGCTTTGTATGGCTTGAGACAGGCTCCAAGAGCTTGGAATGAGAAACTAAATGGCGTACTTGAAGGCTTGAAGTTTGTAAGATGTTCCAAAGAACCATCTCTGTATCAGAAGAAAGAAAAGGAGCAGATACTCTTGGTGGCTGTCTATGTTGATGATCTACTAGTCACCGGCTCAGACGTCAACATGATATATAACTTCAAAACAGAGATGTCGGCTAACTTTGAGATGAGTGATCTAGGTCTACTAACCTATTACTTAGGTATCGAAGTAAATCAACATGAAACAGGGATAAGCTTGAAGCAGGAACGGTATGCAGAAAAGATCTTGATCGAGGCTGGTATGGAACATTGCAACGCAGTACATACTCCAATGGAGTTTGGTCTAAAACTGTCCAACGCAAGCACAGAACAGAGCATTGATGCAAAGGAGTATAGGCGACACATTGGATGTCTACGATATCTCTTGCATACACGCCCTGATTTGGCCTTTTGTGTTGGCCTGTTAAGTAGGTATATGCATGATCCAAAGACATCCCATGGTGCAGCACTCAAGCAAGTACTCAGATACCTTAAAGGAACTACATCTCTCGGCCTCGTTTTCCAGAAAACAAATAAGACAGAGCTAGTTGGATATAGTGACTCTAGTCACAATATTGACGAGGATGATGGAAGAAGTACTACTGGATACATCTTCTACTTGAATGATTGCCCAATCACATGGTGCTCACAAAAACAAGGCACAGTGGCATTATCGTCTTGTGAAGCAGAATTCATGGCTGCCACTGAAGCTGCGAAGCAAGCAATCTGGTTGCAGGACATATTGGAAGAAGTTGCAGACAAGCCGAGTTGCAGAGTGGTGATCTATCTAGACAACAAATCAGCTATAGCATTGACAAAGAATCCTGTGTTTCACGGACGAAGCAAACACATTCACAAACGATACCATTTCATTCGTGAATGCATTGAGAATAATCAAGTTGATGTTCAACACATACCGGGGAATGAGCAGAAAGCAGATATTTTGACTAAAGCACTTGGGAAAATCAAATTCAAAGAGATGAGAGAGCTTGTGGGAGTTGAAGATGTTAACGTCAAGATTAAAGGGGTGAATGTTGGGAATAATCTTGAAGTTAACTTGGGAAACAAGTCTAACTAATCCTTATTGTTTTGTGATTAGGAAATAGTTTTACTAATGAGTTTAGGTTTTATATTTCCTATATAAGAAGATGGTGAGTTGTGCCATCAACTTATGCGTTGTGATAGATTGAGTTTGTGAGCTTAAGGTTTTGAGTGATTTTCCTTAAGGATTTAATAAAGAGAGCACGTTCTTTGTTATTCATTGATCTTACAAGCTTATATTATTAAACGTTGACATCTCCGTGATCACAAACTCGTGATGATTCTTGTAATCTTGCACTCGAGCAACGCTCAAGTTATGCTTTCTTTTTGTAGTGGTGAATCTTCCACCTTGGATCGAACTTGAACGCGACAAAATGATTAGAACTAATATTGTGAAGATCTAATGAGTACAACATCTCGTTTCATTGTTGCGTACCGTGAAGAATTGTGAAATGAAAAGAAACTTGAATATCTCTCTCGAATCTTGATTACTCTTCTTCTTCGTCTCTCTCTCTCTCTCTCTCTCTCTCTCTCTCTCTCTCTCTCTCTCTTATCTTCAACAGTTATTGCAGTGATATGACTACACAATTATTATAACTTATTATTTCGTACAAGAATAATTATGTGTGTATTAACAAATTAGTTCATAGATCGTTCCTAGTTCTTTTTCATGTATTCTGATCAGTTTCTACGAGCGCAAATCGCTTCCAGTCGTTATATCAGTAGCATAAACAGCATAAACTATTTGGTTATACAAACCCCAAAAATCTCAGTCGCACGTACCACTTCTAATCTAGTCTATAGCTTAATCACAAAGTTAAGAATACACACACACACACACACACATATTATATAAACATTTATGATTTGATTTTGCTTGAACTATTATTGTGTAAACATGTGTATAACTCATATGGTTGAAGGGGAGAGTGAAGATAACATACATATATGTTTAAACAAATAAAAAAGGTAAAAAATTGAAAAATATGAAAGCACTGGGGCATATATACACTACTAATACACATCCCGCTTTCGAATGTCATTCACTACTCGCACCAACTTTATGCCAGTGGATGTCACAAGGCCTGCAAAATTTTATATCTAGAACATAATGTGTAAGGTTTTTTAAAAATATTTCATATGAAGAGAAATTTTGTTTCAGTAGACAAACTTTATGAGGTGTTACAAAAAAAAAAGACAAAACTTGATGTAATAGTGAAATCGAGAAGAATATAATTAAATCTTGGTATATATGGTTATTTGGGATCGTATCTTAGAGCATACCGAGCACTAACGTTAATTAACGTGGATCTCGTAGGTGATAATAATAAGTTAATAACTCTAGAAGCAAACTTCATTACTTTAAGTGATGGATGATGGTTGTAAATTGAGTAAGTATATATGGGAAGAAATCTGTGAAGAACCACACTAACAAAAGGTAAGCAATTTTAATAAAAAGTTGAATACTTCATTTCACTTAATTGTTGATTGATGATAACTTAAGTAGTTGTTTATTAAAATTTCAACATATGGGTTGCTTGGGAACTTCTTTTTTATCATCCATAGCAAATAATATAACTATCAACAAAATCTTGGGCTTTCTTTGAGAAATCTATTAAATCTTGGGCTTTCTTTGAGAAATCTATTCGTCTAGATTACGTATGCCTACTATTACATATGTTAAAATAACTTCGGTTTATAAAGGATTATATTATTATATATTTATGATCCGTTTTTTTTTTGGGGGTAAGCAGTTAAACGCACCAACGGAAGTCGTTTTCAATTGTTCTTCCGCCCAAATTTCCTTTAAAACACGAACGAATCCTACTTCATTGATTACAGTGGAGAGACCTGGATACTGTTTATCGCAGCTCCCGCTACTTTCCCTCGAACGATTTCGGTAACCTCTGGTATTGATTTCTCGCACGAGGAAGGTGAAAAAGAATCATGACGAGACGACGTCGGAGCTCGAAGGCGACGAGTGGATCGACGTCGAAGGTGAAGGCGACGAGTGGATCGACGTCGAAGGTGAAGGCGACGAGTGAATCGACGTCGAAGGCGAAGGCGACGAGTGAATCCACGTCGAAGGCGAAGGCGACGAGTGAATCCACGTCGAAGGCGAAGGCGACGAGTGAATCGACGTCGAAGGCGAAGGCGACGAGTGGACCGACGTCGAAGGCGAAGGCGACGAGTGGACCGACGGCGGCGACGAGTGTTCAGGTATAAACCGATCGATGGTCTGTTCTTGCGATTTAGGGTTTATTTGATTCTTCTGTGTTTAGGATTTAGGGTTTTGAGGCTAAGCTAACAACAAAAACATCTAGGATGACTAACCAATTACTCATATCTGAGCCATTCTTGCATCAAAGAAAGGTTGAAACAGAGCAATCTTCCTCCGTACCGTACGGTCAATCCTTTTGAAGTTAACCGCTGGCGTTTGAGAAACTCCGTTCTCTCTGTCCAGAGGTTTGACATCGTGACCTGAGAAGCTGCTCGCTTCAGCGTTGTGGTTACTACCTTGAGTTTTACTTAAATCGTTGAGTTTTACTACCTTGAGTTAAGCGTTGTGCTTAACTACCTTGAGTTTTACTTGAGCGTTGTGCTTAACTACCTTGAGTTTTACTATCGTGGCTTAAGCGTTGTGCTTAACTACCTTGAGTTTTACTTTTGTGCTTAACTACCTTGAGTTTTACTTAAGCGTTGTGCTTAACTACCTTGAGTTTTACTTTTGTGCTTAACTACCTTGAGTTTTACTATCGTGACTTAAGCGTTGTGCTTAACTACCTTGAGTTTTACTTTTGTGCTTAACTACCTTGAGTTTTACTATCGTGACTTAAGCGTTGTGCTTAACTACCTTGAGTTTTACTATTGTGACTTAAGCGTTGTGCTTACTACCATGAGTTTTACTTAAGGCCAAACCATTGAGTTTTACTTAAATCGTTTAAAGCTTGACAAGTTGTCTTACGTTAAATTGCATGAAATATCAAAACAGTTTTATTCAATCAATGTTTCTGCTTAATGGAATGTAGACAAATTTAGATTTCTTTAATGATATGGGTTTTGAATTTCATAATTTGGGTTTAAGCCCAACTAATCTATTTGGGGCGAGTGAATTTGGGATTGGTTGTTTTTGGTCCATAGAAAATTTTGCCCATCTTGACACTCCTATTTGCGAGTTACAATCTCAATGGTTTGGCCTTTTTGTTTTTCTTCAGGAAGAAGATAAAGGAGTTACTTACGGAGAGCTAGGGTTTGTAGTCCGAGATGTTTTAGGTGACGGCAACTGCTTTTTCCGAGCGCTATCCCATCAGCTCGTCAGTCATGAGGATTTACACTCAGAATACCGTAAACAGCTTGCTCAGCATATGGAGGATAACCGGGATGTTTACGATCCCTTCCACCGGAGCAGAGATGACAATGACGCCACAACAGAGAGCTATGATGAATATATAAAAAAGTTGAAAAACAAGGCTTGGGGCGATGACCTGGAGCTGATGGCAGCGGCAAAGGCCTTCGACTGTATCATCCACTTGTACCAGGTAAATTGCCTTTACACCTATGATAGTGTTTTATACTTTCCCTATTGAATATTTGGGTTGGTTTGTTGCCAGGTAAACTTTCCAGGCCGTCGGGTTTACGAACCTTATGAGGATGCAACTAGAGAAGTCCCACCCAAAACGCTTAGCCTCTTATATGATCCAGTGGGGTTCCACTACCAGAGTCTAGTTAAGCCTCCCAGTGGAAGCCAGTCAAAGAGAGCCAAGAGAGCCAAGAGAGCCAAGAGAGCCAAAGGAACGAGTGGAAGCCAGTCCAAGAGTTCCAAAGGAACGAGCAGTTATGAGGAAATAGGATTTCAAATCCACGAGATTGAAGGCGACGGGAATTGCTTATTCCGAGCAGTAGCTCATCAGCTCGACGGGGATGACGGAAAACACTTCACATATCGCGAAAAAGTTGCTGACTTAATGCTGGTATGAATTTTCCTTTATATGCTTATTTCTTCTCCTCCTTTACGCTTCTCTATACTCATGCTGCTCGTTCTGCATCTGAGAAGATCTCATGTTCGTACATTTATATTTGATATTGTGCCTCTTGCCTCCATCTTGATCTTCACACATGTTATCTTAACCAACGACATAAGTTTTCCATGAACCCCATACTCCAACGACATGTCCCTCTTTCCCTTCTTGGCAGCCAGCAGCTTCTTAATCTTCATCACACTCCACCTTTATTGATCCATTCCTCCTGCTTCTTCAGCTTAAATTTATGTTTCATCCACTTTCCCAACTTCTTCAAAACTCTCTTACGCCCCTGTAGTAGCTCTCCCAACTTCAACTCATACTTAATTCTCTTCATCTGTTTCATGCATCGCTTCTCTTCTTCATATAGCTAGTTCACTGCTCCAGCTTTATATTTGAACCTCTCTGACTTGCTGAACTTACTCTTTTGCTTCTTTAAGCCTTATTCTTTTTCTCTGATGCACTTCAATGAGTACCTCTCCCTCTCAGCCTCTGTTTCTTCACCTTCTTTACGCTTCTGCTTAGCTCTTCCCCTGGAGTTAACGAGCTCAAACATCTGTCCCTCACATTTCACAGATTGCCTTTTCATGTCAAAAAGCCAGATCCCTTTGATTTTAAAATAAAATTACTGATAGTGCTACATATGTTACAGGAACATCCTATAAAATACAAGCGCTATGTTCTTAAGTATGATAAGGAGGGAAGACGTCAGAGTCTTGCGCAATACATTGAGGGAATACGCACTGGTTTTATATGGGGAGCGGAACCAGAGTTGTTGGCACTTGCCTCTCTCACCCGCTGTTGCATACATGTTTACAAGAAAGACTCTCCTCTAGACCCTGAGGCTTTTACACCCTATGATAATGCAGTTACACGGACAATCAGCGTGTAAGTTGTTTGCACTTTTTTTTTGTACAAATTTATCTAAATTTTAAACTTAGAGTTAGAATCTGATGTAGGTTATATGATGCTGCGGAGAAACACTATGATAGTTTGATCTCTCCATTTATGAAGGAGAAGGAAGATCCTGTATGGTGGGATTATGAAAACGTCCCTATTCCCTTCGATACATCTGTCGGGGAAATGTTTGATAGACTGGTTTCCAGAATCAAACGTGCAGGTTGGGGCCGAGAACATGGGTTGAAAATTAAACTTGTTCTAGGATATACATCTTCATTTATCCCAAGAGAGCTAATTGGCCGAGTTGAAGTCTTATATGCCAACTACTATCCAAGTGAGTTTCGTGTATGTGTATTTCTCTTTTTTAATTTGTATTATTTAATATTTTTCTTTCGGTTACAGGACCAACCGATGATGACACAACGGGGGATCAATCAGCTGATTGTAAAATCAAATCGTTGATTCCGTTCTGGCTTGTCACAGCTGAAACAGGTCAAAAAGCAGTGTTAATCACGGGAGATGGGGATTTTCAGACTGATTTAAATCTATTGCAAAGAAGAGGGCATGCGACTATGGTTATTCATAGCCAGAATTCGAAATCTGCAAAGCTCGAAGGAGCCAAGGAGAAAAGGGCATTAAGGGAGTTTTTGTCTCTTCCTATGGAAGTGAAGAGCAAGCGTGAAAGAAACGTTGAGAAGATCCAAGAAGCCAAGGAGGCGAGACTGAGAGAGATACCGGAAAAGGAAAAGGCGAGAAAAAAAAGGAGGAAGGAACAGATGCAGAAACATGCAACTAAGAATGCCCAGAAAAGGGCAAGAAAGAAGGCTAACAAAAGGGCGCAGAAAGAGAAAGGTAGAAGGTTTGAGGGTGGGTATAAATTAGTGACCCAAGATGCTATCTCCTTACAGATCAAAGCTAACGATGAGCTCTGGGATATTAGTCGGCCTTTGGAAGGTGACTGTAAGCTTGAGCTGTTTAAATTTGGTAGCGATAAAGGGAGGGGCACTCTTTGGCACTCTAGTGCTCACATTCTTGGTCAGGTAAAAAGAGGGTTTTTTGTTTGGTATTATTTGATTATTGAAAGTTTTAATCTTGGCGAATGATTTGTTTTACTGTGGATATTGGTGCAGGCTCTTGAGCAGGAGTATGGGTGTCAGCTTTGCATAGGACCATGTACGACGAGAGGAGAGGTAAGAGCAGTTTGTGTGTATGTTTTACTGGCTAAGAGTAGAACAAGGAAGGAGGAAACTTTGTTTGGTTCTTGCTATTCTGTAATGCTGTGTAAAGGTGGCTATTTGATGTACGTTATGGATTCTTTATTGCAGGGTTTCTACTATGATGCATTTTATGACGAGTTGGCTCTAAATGACAATCACTTTCCTAACATCGAAGCCGGTGCTGCGAAAGCTGCTAAGGTATTGTTTCTTCCTTAGTCTGCTAAGTTTAATATATGTCGTAAACACATTACTTATTTTTGTCAAACCGTTTACGAATGAATGTCTCACTCAACTTTTAATTCACATTCTCTTCTATTTACATCTCAGGAAGCGCAACCATTTGAAAGGATTGAAGTGACAAAAGATCAGGCAATTGTGATGTTTTCTGATAACAAGTTTAAGGTGTGTTAAAAGCTACATATTATTATCATTTAATTTGTTATGTTTCTCTAACCCCACATTCATATACTGTATGTCTTCTCCTCTTTGAATTTGGTTTTTGGACTCATACTTCTGATGTTGATCATCTAGGTTGAAATCATGAACGATTTACCTGCGGACAAGACCATTACTGTCTATAGATGTGGCCCTGTTGTTGACTTGTGTCGTGGACCGCACATACCAAACACTTCTTTTATGAAAGCTTTCAAGTGTTTGAGGGTGAGTTACCTCTATATCCCTACTAAGAGTGACATCTATGCAGATTCTAGTTTTGTTTCTTGTGTTGATCAATATAGTTTTTTCAGGCCTCATCAGCTTACTGGAGGGGAAGTAAAGAACGTGAAAGTTTGCAGAGAGTTTATGGGATATCTTACCCAGATCAGAAACAGCTGAAGGTACGCAATGTTCTTAAAATATTATGACTACTGCGTTGATTTCTCAGAATGCATAATATCCATCGTCTTTGTATTGGTTTGTTGCAGAAATATCTTCAATTTCTAGAAGAAGCCAAAAAGTATGACCACAGACTATTGGGCCAAAAGCAGGAACTATTCTTTAATCATCCACTCAGGTTTTTTGAGTGCTACCCAACAGTGTTTTCCTCTTTATGTTTCACTAGATTGATATATATATATATACATACTCGTTTTGAGCTTCAGCCCTGGGAGTTGGTTCTTTCTTCCACTCGGCACTCGTGTATATAACAAGTTGATGGGATTCATTAAGGAGCAATACTGGAAAAGGGATTACACAGAGGTTTTTTTCTATGCTCTCTCATCTCATCTTAGGCATAGTTGAAGAGTTAGGATCGCTAAATTGACCTTGCACTGGCAGGTCATAACGCCAAATATGTACATGAGTCTGTGGGAAACTTCCGGACATGCTGCAAATTACGAGGAGAATATGTTTACTTTTGATGTAAGAGTCGACTCTGACAATTCAACATGCTTCTCACTTGAAGCCCATGTTTAGCCTAGGTTATATTCTACACGTGATTGACTTTTGCGAATGTTCCTTATGCAGATTGAGAAGCAGGAGTTCGGGTTCAAACCTATGAACTGCCCTGGTCACTGCTTGATGTTCCAACACAGGGTTCGCTCATACAGAGGTGCGACTCTGTTCGTATAGTGCATTTTGATATCATAAAAAAACAGATCTAGGAATGATGATAGTAGTAGAAGTAGATCTACAAATCTTACAAATATAGATACGAGAAGTTTTCAAGTCTATCATTTGTCTATGCTTACATCTTTTACGGCTTATATGGTCTGTAGAATTACCTATTAGACTGGCTGACTTTGGATTGTTACACCGCAATGAGGCAAGTGGATCCCTTAGTGGGTTGACTCGTGGCAGACGGTTCCAGCAGGTATATTTTATATCCCTGTTTACTTTGTTTTTTTTTAATTATTATTATTATTATTATTCTTACAATTCCATGTTGCGTAGTTGTATACGATAATCGCGAACTTATTTCAGGATGATGCACACATATTCTGTACAGAGGATCAGGTTTGTGTCTGTCAATCTTGGAGCTCCTTTTCATCCCATTTTTTCTTGGTTAATGTTATCTGTTTGCAGGTTACGGAAGAAGTGAAATCTGTGTTGGAGTTCATTGACTATGCATTCACAGTCTTTGGTTTTACCTATGAGCTAAAGCTTTCAACGGTACCATATACTAAATTACTTCAAATTTAGTATAGTTTGTTTGATTTGTTCTTTATTGCGCAGTAATTTCATGTAATATTAAAATTTCAGAGGCCAGAAAAGTACCTTGGTGATTTGGCAACATGGGATAAAGCTGAAAATGCTCTCAAAGTATCCCTAGATGCTTCGGGAAAGACATGGCAGGTATGGGAACTCATTGATGGATGAATACTTTTGAGTTTATTTATTCACTAGTCCGCATTATTCTGAAGTGTGTTGTTTTTGGCAGTTGAACGAAGGAGATGGTGCATTTTATGGAACAAAGATAGACATCACAGTCTCAGATTGACTGTATGACATCACAGTCTCTGGCTTTCAATAAACAAAGCGTTACACTTTTTTTGTGGGTTTTGAGTTTGCCTAATCTTTAAGGCTTGTGCCTTGTATAACACGTTTCTTTTGAAGATTGGTGCTATTATGATATCTGTCGGTCGAAAACCAGAATAAATGCGCAAAGTGCAAGAATCAATAGAAAAAGAATAACGAAGCAAAACTCAACTTACACGCAATTGTTTTGTCAATCAAAACGTAATCGAATGTAAGCCCTTTATCAAACAAAAAAAATAATAATAATCGAATGTAACCATATAAACTAAAACAAGTCAAAAAGACGATGTTGTGCCCATTTAAATTTGGAAAAAATTTCATTTAAATCACAAACTTTCAAATTTAGTTGAAATAAAACACCAACTTTCTCATAAACCAAAAAAACACTCAACTTTTGTTGACAAGTTATTTTAATCACAAACTTTCGTCAACCATACCAATTTAGTTATATCGTTAGTCAACAGTTATAGTAGACTAACGGTATGCCTAAAATGACTTTTAAAGTTGATGGTTTTTTTGGCACAAATATAAATCAACATTTTTCAAAATATTGGATTTTAAATATTGAAACTTTTAATAAATATAATACTAATAAATGAAATTGTAAATAAAAAATAAATTCCAACCAAAAATATAAACAGAACTCAATGTAAAATAATAAATTAACATATCCTTAATTGAGTATTTTAGTTAAAAAATGATTATGATTTTTTTAATTATTTACGATTAATGTTTAAAAAATATTGATATAATCCTACTCGGATTATGTTTTATAATTTTACTGTAAAATTTTTGTTAGTGAAATATTACTTCAATTCTTGATTTTTTAAACAAAATGAGTTATCGGATAACAAAAAGAGTTAATTATCGATTTTGGTGACGAAACAAAATTTTTATAGAAACTATATAGATTTGTTGGAAGATCTTTACTATAAATATAAAGAATCATGAATAGTTCGTTAACCAATAACTCTTTTCACTTAAGAATCAAGAGTTGAATTAATATTTCATCAACAAACTTTTGAAAATAAAATTATAAAACATAATTCAAATAGGATTATATAAATATTTACAAAAATTAATTGTGAATAAGTAAAATATTCTTATCATTTCATAACTAAGATACTCAATTAATGTATGTTAAGTAATTATTTTACATTGAGTTTTATTTATATTTTTATTGGATTTTTTATTAGTGCTTCAGTTATAAAAATATTTTCAATATTTAAAATATATCCAATATTGTAAAAAATATTGATTTATATTTGTGCAAAAAAAAACATCAACTTTGAAAGCCATTTTAGGCCTACCGTTAGTCAACTATAACTATTGACTAACGATATGACTAAATTGGTACAGTCAACGGAAGTTTGTGATTAAAATGGCTTATCTACAAAAGTTGAATATTTTTTTGGCTTATGAGAAAATTGATGATTTATTTCAACTAAATTTGAAAGTTGGTGATTTAAATGACAATTTTTCCGTTTAAATTTAGCAGGAAACAGAAGCTGAGAAGATATTGAAGCCCTAGACATGGATTTTAACTCCTGCCTCAATTCCTTTTCGTTTTCATCATTGCCGTCCTGGCTATATTTCATGGCATGTAATATATGCCAAGAGCTGCTTCTCTTCTCTTGTCCCTCCATATTTTACCAATTCCAAAATCTCTAGTTGAGACCACACGACTTTGGAACATAACTCCAAGGAGGAAGATCATCAGATTCACCTATGAGATACGACCATTAATCATGATATGAATGGATGCGTTGTAGCATTGAAAAATGTCGTTTTTCATTTTCGATTATCCACTTAAAAACCTAATTCACATTTGTTGTAAATATCAATACTATTAAAAGAGAAGGAGTTTTAAAAAATCTACTTATACAAGTTGTTCGGACCTTTTCATTCGAATTACTATTTTTTAGTCTTACCTTTATTTTCTCTAACTATACAACATTATTACTAATCTATAAAATCCTCCTAAGATTTTGTGATTAATTTGCTTTAATAATTACAACATATCCACAAACGTAACAAAACAGTAACAACTAATTATAAACGGCTCATAGGCCCATTAATGACGTGAGGCTTGGNGTGATTAATTTGCTTTAATAATTACAACATATCCACAAACGTAACAAAACAGTAACAACTAATTATAAACGGCTCATAGGCCCATTAATGACGTGAGGCTTGGACGTCACGTTGGTATCTTTTGCACACTTTAAATTTTTAATTATACAAAGTGTTACAAAAATAAATTATAATATATGCTACTCTAATTTATATAAAATATTTATTATCTTCAACCATATTACAGGCCATAAATCTTCCAATATTCATTTAAAAATAATTTTAAAATCTCCAAAAATATCTACAATTTTAATATGATTAACTAAATTTGATAGACTTTTATTAACATTTTCTACATCACATATGTCAGTAAAGTGGGTTCGAGTCTTTGAAAACTTAAGAAACCAAAAAAATCAAATTCAAAAATAAAGATTAATTTTTCTTAGCAAACATAAAAATAAAATTCTAAGTATCTAACTGAAAATGCCACTTTGAATCAATAATTTCTCATTTTTAAATACTTAAGTCAATTTTTTTATAGTAGCCGATTTTAAGTTTATGTATCATTTATGTCTTTAGTATCCAAATAGTAAAAACTCCTAGATGAATATAAATGATGATACTATGTAGTATGAGTTGGTTTACTTCCAATATCCGTAAAATACTTTAATTTTTGGATGTATAGCAGGCATGTATCCGAAAATATCTAAAACCCAAACAAATATCCAAAATTTAAATAATTTTAAACAATAAATATCCAGAAAACCCATAAATATCTGAAATCTAACCTTTTAAACCAAAAAATATCCAAAAATTATTCAAATAATTGAAATATATTTCAAAATTTTGAATTTTACTTGAAACTCGAAACTTTAACGGAAAATGCGAACCTGAAATTTAAAGAATGTATATAATACAAAAAAAAAAACTGAAATACCCAAATATATCTAATAAAAATAGAATATTTCTGGTATTTTGAGTATCTTAATTGAGTCTCAGATAGGATTCACATCCGAACCAAGACCCACAGGTAAAAACTATCCAAAATCGAAACCCAAACCAAATCTTCTTTTTTTCGTTGATTTTCTTGGATCCGTAGAAAATTTACATACGTAAGAAAGAATTACATATAAATACAAATGTATATACAAAATCCCAAACAAGCTACTTCATAAGTTGTATAATTTTTTAAAAAAATCTCTGCTTCACTTTATAACAACTTCAAATTGCATTTATAATCTAAGAAAACCCGCGCTTTCTAAGCGCGGGTCAAAATCTAGTAATAGTTAAAATCTTTAAATGTTTTGATATTTTATTTGAACGAATTAATTCGACATGCATTTAATGGGAACTATACATGGCGTTTTGGATCCAAGTCCAACAATCTTAATTATTTTATACGGTTACGTCTTTTCATTATATTTTTACTCACACCTATTTATTGTATTTATTCGTTTATAACTGTTTACAATAAATATAATATATCTTTTCGTTGTAAAGTTGTATCTTTTCCCTTTTATGTCTTTTCAATTCTATATAAATTGTGTTCACAATTTTTTTGCACCATCAAATTATCAAGTTTCACTCTCCCTAATAGGCATCTCCAGTGCTGGTTGTTTGCTTCTCTTATTTACTTTCTGTTTTTAATACATTTTGATATCTGGTTATTACCATTTATAATTTGAAAAGAAGATTCTATAATGGTGGAGTTAGACGCATCTTCATGTGTTGTTTCCCAATAACTACGACTACACGGTTTTTATATACATGTGCAGAGATTAAGAACATCTGTTGATTTAGGATTTTACTAAATCTTATGTACGTATGATCCTTTTCTGTAACATCAAAAGAGTCAGATTTGTTGATCATCAGCGTCTTTGACTCGAACTTCTTTAAATACAAAGTTAACTGCCTCAAATCAAGCAAATACAGTAACAAAGACAATAAATAAGAAAAGAAACTGGTATTACGTTTCTCTGTTGTTTTCTTTCTGATATAAATTACTTTTTAATTAATTAAAAATATTAATTTGTTTATTTATGTGGATGTATCCTATGAATCATGTATGTAGTTTATACCTCTACTAGTATTTGACCGCGCTGTTGCGCTGGTGGTTAGTTCTTTTTATATATAGTACAAAATAAAATACTTTGTATTAGGAAAAAAACAATTACATTTATATATATAGTCAAAAGTTAAGAGTTACATGTAATAAATCAATTGTAGATAAATGTTATTTTGGAATTATATATTTACAAAACAAAATAATAGACTTTAACAGCAAAACTATATATAATTTATCGAATTATACATAATTTACATAAATACGTAACTAAGAAACTAATCCAAATAGCTTTAAAAATCTGATTAGTTACAAAGTTACACATGATTTTCTACCTTCTTATCTTCATTTAGTTAGTGTAATTTTTATCTCGCTTAAAAAACAATTTTACATTTTAAGTGTTACTATTTTTATCTGAAAAATACTACCACTATATAACAAAAAAATGATGATGCAAATTGATTAACAAAACTAACATGTAAAAAAAACCATAAATTATGAATATTGGATCATGCATACAGTAAACTGTAATAACTTGTTGCCAAAAAAAAAAAAACTGTAATAACTTACATTTATGGTTAACTAACATCTCTATGAACAATTGACCTTGATTCATTACCGATATATAGTCTTCACGTTTCTCAGTAGTAAGAATAATGATCTAACAACCTTTCCTTTGCCCTAGGCATGGGCGTTTTTACCCCAATCCGAAGTACCGATCTAAACCCGAACCGAAAAAACCGAATCCGGATCCAAACCATTATACAAAACTAACCGAATGGGACTTATGAGCCTAGTACTTCGGACTTCGGTTATAACCCGAACCGAACCAAAATCCGAAGTAAGATCCGAAGGTATCCGAAATTAGTTAAATATGTTAATATTTTTATATGTTAAGGTAATTTAGATAATTTATAATATTCTAAATATTTTCATAGTCTATGTTATATGATATTTTGAATATATCTTAACTAATTTAGATAGTTTAACTAATTTTTAAGTATACTTGTGAATAATTTACATATTTTGAATACTATTTTGTCAATTTTTTAGGTTTAAAAAAAATATTTTTGGACGATTTCAGACATTGGTTATAATCCAATCCAAACCGAATCCGGAAGGAACCGAACCGAACCCGATCCGATTATTAGCAAAAACCGAATGGTACTTATGAACACAGTACCGAAAATCCGAATCAACCGAACCGAAACCTATTGGGCCACCGAACGCCCAGCCCTACTTTGTCCTGTAGTAAACATAATAAACTAAATATTCTCACTAAAAAACTTACAAATATTGAAAGTTTACCATGGTTAACTAAACCAAAAGTATCAAAATTCTCAAGTCCACTGCCTTTTTGTCTTCCTACGAATAAGCTCTTGAAAAAAGACGCAAACTTGTAAATACTCAATTTTTTTGTTTGTTAAAGAAAGAGAAAGTATTATTATCTACCTTTAAAAATCATTTATATAACAGTCTTATATACTTATTATTACCTTCATTGTTGTTGACAATGCTATGGTTTTCTACATTCAAAAGCATCCTCAAAAAATGNATATACTTATTATTACCTTCATTGTTGTTGACAATGCTATGGTTTTCTACATTCAAAAGCATCCTCAAAAAATGATGAAGCAAACGGAAACTATGAATAAAAGAGAGAATATGAACAAATAAAAGAATCAAATTAGTTGACTGAAATTAATTAAGAAGATGAACAGTTATATAGATGAACATGATTTTTTCTTTGAACGTGGTGGTAGTGATCAGAGAGAATCTAGGGATATATTTTTTTTTTTTTGCAGTTTAAAGCGTAACATTTTCTTTTGTTGGTTAAGGTTTTTATTTTTTACTTTTGTTTTTTAGGTTTATCTAACTGCTTGATTTTTTTGCATTATTTTGTTTAATTGATTATTTTTTATTAGCCATGTGTCATAATACAATTGGTCAAGTGACTTGTCATTTAGAGCATCTCCAACCTCACTCCATATTTTACTGCAAAATGGAGTGGAGAATGGAGTGATGAAGAAACAAAAATCACATTACTCCATATTTGGAGTAATCACTTTTTTTTGTTTCTTCATCACTCCATTTCCCACTCCATTAGAACATAGAAGTTTAAAATAAATGCCATTTACGATGAAAAATATAAAGAAAAATTTTTTAAAAAATTGAAGGAGATAAATAGTAATTTTAAAAGTAAAAATTAACTTTTTATTTGGCATAAAAATATATTTAATAAAGTAATTAATGCCTTAAAAAAGCTAAATAAAAATTACTCACTGAATCATCTAGTGGTTCAACCGATAATCAAGTTTAAGGATTTTTAATAGGTTAAACCCAAACCAGATTATTTTACAGATCACTGGGTTTATCAGCCAGATCCGATTAGGATGTAATAACATTGTAGTCATAATCTAATTTATAAATGGTGGGATCATGTACAATAGATATGATGACCAAAATCCATTGTACTTTTATACAATTTCAGTCACCTATTCAATGATAGAAAGAACACATTTTTACGTTGTAATTTGTAATGCAGATTTTATAAATCTTTAGTATTTTGTAAGTTACAAACTACATTTAATATGATATTACTCTTATCCGTATAAGGCATAGATCTTAATCTAGTTAGCTTAGGATTTAGGAATACGCCTTTCACACTAACGTATGGTATTTATCTAAATATATTTATTGTTTAGAAACTGAGAAAGCGGTCAGGGGGCACTTATGTACAATTAAAAATAGTTTGACGAATTTGAGATAATTAAATAAATATGGGGCAGTTTCTCCAAAAAACAAAAAACAAAACTGTTGGTTGACAAAAGACACCAAATTGGTTTGTTTGTTTGGTAGGATTTAATCGATGGGAGCTTCTGACACAAGACACAGAAAGACCTAGAGGAGTTTGTTTGCCAAAAAAAAACAAATTGGTTTGTTTGTTTGGTAGGATTTAATCGATGCCATGGTTTGTTTGTTTGGTAGGATTTACTCCCCTGCCCTTTTCAAGTAGTTTCAAAAGACATCACATCTCGCGTGATCTCTCTCTAAATACAGTTTTTTTTTTTTTTTATATCAAAATCACGCGCCTTTTCTCTCTTTGAAAACTACTTTCACTCGGCCTCTCTCTCTCTGTAGTATGCGTCTTTCAAATCTCTTTTTTATCTTTCGTGATTTCTCGAGATTCTCATTCTTCTGTTTACTCTCGTTTTCCTTCTCTGATTCATATTCATTAGGTTTTTGATGTTTGAAAGAGCCTCGACAATTTTTTTTTCTCGAAATTTTTGAATTTCCAAAGTTTGATTTTTTTTTTATTCCCTGAGCCAGTACTTATCCTGTGCTTTTTGGGTCCTATCGGGTTTACAAAAAACAAACATGGATGCTTTCTCCTGCATTAACACACGCCTTTCTTCTTCCTTCAGAGTATTTGGAGAGACAAAATGGGGTTTATCTCAACGACTGTGCTGAGCGTGTCTTCGTTTGTTGTCCTGCTCTCGGGACGAGGTCTCTACATCCCGTCAAGCGTTACAAGATACTCCTCCTCGGTATCTTCCCCAAATCCCCTGTATGTATGTCTAATATCTCCTTCCAGCTTATTTGTTAACTTGCTGTGATCTTTGATTCTGAGCATCTCTTATGTGTTAGGACACACACACACACACATATATATATACAGTATGCATGTTCCGCTGTAATAAGTTTCATTCGATATATGTTTTGATTTGTGGAGTTGAAAACGTGCTTTGGTATATTTTCTACTTACTTCAATGACGTCTCTGTAGGATGGTGGACCAAAAGAGAGAAAGATTGTCAAATTATGCGAATATGCTTGCTGCTAGGAACCCAGTCCATATCCCCAATGTATATATTTTTTTTGTTTTGTTTTATCTTTTGAATCTTACTACTTGTCGGTAAGGTGGAATCTTGTGCTTAAGTCCAGCTTGGTGTTTTGTGGTTGTCACAGATTGCAAAGTTTCAAGGACCTTAAGCAGATGAAGTTCATCAATATTTTTCACTGAGGCTTACAACAACATGCTTTTCCATTGCAAGGATCAGTTGTAAGCTTTTTATTACCAATGCACAAGTCATATTTGGATCATTCTTAACTTTTCACTAACACTTTTGTGTATGTTTTTGACTCTTATTTAAGGGCTTATTTCGCTATGAGTTTGCTGAATGTGGTTACAGAACTACTCAGTTCAAAGCATTACACACCCACCATTCTTGGATACCAGACATCGACAAGGTTCATTTACAGTCCGGTAAAATATTGGTGACAAGCTTTCGTTTCATAGTATCTATGTTTTACTTTTATATGCAGACCTAAGTTGGAGACTTTGACAGATTTAATAATTGATAAAGTTAATGAACATCAAAAGCGGTGTCTGAGAGCATCTGGCTTGCAATGCCTTTCAGCGATGGTACCACAACTTGTTCTTTTCATCTTCTAAAAAGTTTCTATCCAGTTTTAATCAGTGGTATTGTATGTTTGTTTCTTCACCAGGTGTGGTTTATGGTAGAGTTTTCACATATCTTTGCCTCTGCTGATGACATAGTACATGCCATTCTTGATAATTACGAGGCATGCATGATCGTTCAGACTAATGAAGATAGAGAAGACCAAAATTGTAACTGAGTGAATGAAGTGATCAGATGTGAAGGCAGATGTCAACGGTTGTAATAGCCATAGCTACATATGATTGTCAGACCGAGAACAGCAAGAAAAGATCCGGCTCTATTGACTAAGTAACTAGCTCTATCCTCTAATCTTTACTGTCATTTTTCTTTTTTTGTTTTCTTCTGTTTTCTGTCTGTCAAGTCCCTCATCCTCTTTGAATTTACTTAAATTTTGATTGCTTCAGAGAAGAGACTGAGATGTCAAAAGTTTGAGCGCAGATCTGTCTCCAGAAGATGATTGATCTGGCTAAAGAAAGCACAACTCTGCGGCAGATCCTGGATCCTATGTTTAACTATTTCAACTCTAAACGCCAATGGACTCCTCCAAACGGTCTCGCCATGATAGCTCTGTCTGACGCAACATACTTGATGGAAACCTCTGGTATCTACTTCTTTTCAGTTAGAACATAAGTTTTTGTCTAGACATGTTACATGTATGTGTACTCACAGTTATGTTTGTCATCACTTGGTGATATCGTCTGTTTATACGTCATCTTGACAATAAGCATGTTGCCAATGATCCTGAACTCAAGGCTTATATCATACAAGTTGCTGGCTGTCTAGCAAATCTGATTAGGACCAGCTCGTTTCTTAGGGATATAGTGACCTATGTCGGCATCTGAGGAAGCAACATCGAGATCAATTGGAGAAGAGGAACTCAACGTGAACGTGATGCTTCAAAACTCCATTGAAGACTGTCTGCGGGAGGTAGCCAGCAGGAATTGGAAATACACAGCCGTTGTTCGATATGATGGAGTTGTTTCACGTGCAAAGGTTGGATCACTGTTGATTCTTGCACATGCAATGTCTTCGGTGTTATCACCATCTATGCTGAACTATAACTTTGTGTTTCCTCAGTGTTTATCCTTAATCTTTACAGTTTATTTTCATACAGGTTTTTCCCTGACACACTACTTGACTCCCTTCTAAAAGCAATGCTGCATCCAAACGTGGAAACCCGCGTTGGAGCCCACGATATTCTCTCTATAATTCTCTTGCCAAGTTCTGGTCATTCTCAGGCGTCAGTTAGATCTTCTGGCTACCTTAATGAATCCAGGAATTTAGGGAGTGAGACAACCTCCACGTTTTACATCTACCGTGGCTAGATTAAACAAAGCTTAGAAAGGAGAAGGATGGCGTCAAGACTGGGGAAAATGGTTATAATAAATAATACTCACGAGGATCTTAAGAAGTACAAATCTTCTCCAAACTTTCACAAGTTGAAGTCCATGATTGACAGGACTGCTGGTTTTATCAATCAAGCTGATGTTGGAGAGGAATTTCATCTCCCTCCACTAAGCTCATCAAATAACTAGACTCGGCCCGTTATCGTCCGAAGCCCAGCCGAGAATCAAGCCCACACTAAGGACAGTTGGTCTGAAGGGGAACCAGTCGGTTTAGCTTCAAACGATCGATCGACCCAGCTGGTTAACGACGGTTCAAGCGATTGTTGTAGGAGAGGAGNCATCAAATAACTAGACTCGGCCCGTTATCGTCCGAAGCCCAGCCGAGAATCAAGCCCACACTAAGGACAGTTGGTCTGAAGGGGAACCAGTCGGTTTAGCTTCAAACGATCGATCGACCCAGCTGGTTAACGACGGTTCAAGCGATTGTTGTAGGAGAGGAGTTGCACCTCCCCCTACAAAATCCATCTAATAAGCAATCTGGTCCGTTGTCACTCACGGCCCGATTGGAAATCAGGCCCGTTCGAAAAACGATCGGTTTGAAGATAACCAATCGGTCCAGTTCGGCAGTTGATCGACCAAACCGGGTAGTGACAGTTCGATCGATTGCTCTCTAATTCGCAAGGCCCATTAAGCATACCCAGGCCCGAATCCTCTAGGGCGAACAAGTTTCAGAGGACAAAGGTGAACGGGGGCTATAAAAGGAAGAGAGATGGCAAAGGGAAGAGGATCCGAAAATTGAGACAAGAACACTGACGGCGAGATTTAGGATTTTACCGACGATCGAACCTCTTTGTAATTCGGTCGGACTTTCATAAAGCTCCGACCTTTGTTCTTTCCTTGAATCTTTCTGTAATCTTCTTTTATTATCAACTCTGATTAATAAAACGCCTTCGAAGAACCCACAAATCGAGTTTAGTTTTCCAGTCAGTCGACCGTACAAAACTCGGATTCAACANCGAGATTTAGGATTTTACCGACGATCGAACCTCTTTGTAATTCGGTCGGACTTTCATAAAGCTCCGACCTTTGTTCTTTCCTTGAATCTTTCTGTAATCTTCTTTTATTATCAACTCTGATTAATAAAACGCCTTCGAAGAACCCACAAATCGAGTTTAGTTTTCCAGTCAGTCGACCGTACAAAACTCGGATTCAACATTTGGCGCCCACCGTGGGGCCTTACGAAGTAGCGTTAACGAAATCAGTATGCCTCCCGACGACTCTCTCACCGACGACGCGCCGGGACAGAGACCGGTCGCCGTAACTCCGGCGGCCGACGATATGATGCAGCGTATCATGAACCACCAGGAACGATAGAAGGAAACCAACATAGTCATGAGCGAACAATTAACCGCGCTTGCTGTTGCTCTCGCCACGACCGACGGTGATGCCGGAGAAACAGAGACGGCCAGACGCCGACTACTCTTTACTTCAACAAATCCGACGCCTGCCGGCGCCGGTCCTCCGATTGGTGGAGCAATTCATGAAACTATCCCCGCCGGTCAAACGACCGACGGACTAGACGCCGCCACCAAACTCCAGATCGATGAGTTGAGGATGTCAATTTAAGATATTCACTCTAAGATACACCATGTCACAAACTCCGCCCCGGAGATCGAACGCGTCCTCGCTAACACACTAAAGAACCCGTTCACGAAGCGGATCACAGATACCAAAATCAAGAAGATAAACAAGCTCCGTCTCCCGACGTACGCCGGCGAGACAGATCCAACCGATCATGTGAGTGCGTTCAATATAGCGATGGGGAGGACGAACTTCTCCAACGAGGAGAGGGACGCGAGTTTTTGCCAACTCTTCATCGAAAGCCTCTCTGCAGTAATTCAGCCGATCGATCGCCCCCCAAGGAAGATTTTCACAATCAGCACGACTCCTTCTCCTTTCTCACCAGGCAACAAACCAACGAAGTAAGGACAACCCGATCCGTCTACCGCGGAAGACACGCAAGAAAACGACCCACAGTCACAACACGATCGGCGTGAATCCCTCAAATGCAAAAATGAGAAGACGATCGCCAAACCTTTTCCTACGGATTTGGGATGACGATCGCAACCTCAAAAGTTTGGAAGCTGAATACGATGGATGCCCGCCGCCGGCTTGACCCTAAAAAAAAGAAGCGACTTTCGATCGATAATCAACTCCAGAATCGGTGATCTGCACGACAAGCTCAAGCGATCGACAACTAAGCAGGACGAAACAACGGGGGACATACATACGCTGTTAAATGATGCAAAGTCGAGATGTTCAAATGCGCCCGAGTGATTGAACATGATCTTGGGAGGGTCAGCCCCCCATATCGACTCATTTCGTTCAGTCAAAGACTTCTGCATAAGGGCAGTCACCGCAAAGAACCCGTGAGCCATCTGGGAAAACGTTCCCCAGATCACCTTCTCTGCTGAAGACGCCACAAGAGTTCACATAACGATTCCCTCCTCATCGAACTCGAAATTGGCGATTGCGAAGTAACTAAAGTCTTCATCGACACCGGAAGTTCGGTCGACCTCATCTTTAAAGATACTCTTGAAAAATGGGGATCAATCTCCGCACAATCAAGCCTTCCGCACGATCCCTGAAATCATTCGATGGATCATCAGAAACGAAGCTCGACACCATTCGGTTACGGGTCCACGTTCAAGGCGTGAACAAGAATGTCAAGTTCTTGATAATCGACGTGAAAACTCTGTACAACGCGATCCTTGGCACACCGTGGATCCACGCGATGAAACCAATTCCATCGACCTACCACCAATGTATCAAGTTCTCTGGTACATACGACCGAATAATCCCCCTCAGTGGTGATCAGGCCACCGCCCGTGACCTCCTTGTTGCGGAGATAAACCTCTGCCGGTCGTCCTCTCATGTGAACGCCATCGCCAAGCCAATTCAAAAGGTCTTTTCCTTCAAGGAGGAGATCCTAGAAATACCCATCGACAGAAACGACCCAAGAAAGACCGTTTGAGCAAGACCGTTGGAACTCAACGACCTCATCCTAAGAAAAGTGTTCGAAAACACCAAAGATAACTGAAGTCGTTAAACCGGGACTCAATCGACTGGAGACGTCCTCTGGCGAACGAGTGTCAAGATCGTGGAACGCCTCGAATCGCCGCAAGTATTACTCTTAAGTTGCAACTGGCGACTGAGCGATTAACAGCGCAAAAAAAAAAAAAAAAAAAA
>CAKOAT010930709.1:216715-227431 GCA_932364175.1 Eruca vesicaria subsp. sativa
TCTATCGGTCGGCCAAAAAAAAAAAAAAAAAGACTGATCTCGACTAGCATCACTTTCGCTCCTTCCCCAGAATAGCAAATGATCTATCGGTCGGCCAAACCGAACTACAAATGGCTTGATCCCTTTCTCTGGGTATGTAAGCAACCTCTGACGAGGTCCAACTATAACAAAAACAAAAAAATAAAAATAAAAAAAATGACAAAACGGTCGCCGTTGCTCGACAACTCTTTCATACGAGTGAGCACCAATTCGGTTTCAATCCAGCATCAACGGAATCACAAACATCCTGGCCGCTAAGTCAAACCCACCATCCTAATGGATTTAATCTAGGTTGGAGCAATCATCCGACCGATCGTCCTAGTGGATTAACGGTTCATCCCTCATCCTAACACGATTGAAGCAATCGGCCAACCGATCATCCTAGTGGATTAACGATTCATCCCTACACGATTGGAGATATCGGCCGGCCGACCGATCTTGTTGATTAACGGTTCATCCTTCATCCCTACACGATTGGAGCAATCGGCCGACCGATCGCTTATATCGCCCAAATCACCCCAAGCGGTCGCCTTTGCTCAATAACTCGAATAAACGAGTGAGCACCGGTTTGATTCTGACTCACCTTCAACCGGACCGCGAATGGCTCGACCGCTAAGTCCTTCTCATCATATCCTTCTAAAGATGAATAACTGACGTACTCATATGGCGTCCTACTCAATCAATGGTTCATCTCTCGTTTCACGGAAGGACCGACCGAACGTCCTCACCTAGGTCACCACACCATTTCGTACGAAGGCCGAGCGATCATCATCATTATCTAAATCACTCCGTCACACAAAGGCATTTTGAAAAATCGCAGCTGACTGATCCCGACTGAATTGTACTTGCAAACAACCAAGTGGTTGACCGACCGATCGTCATCACTTCGGTCATCCCATCTTTTCATGGAGAGGCCGACCAATCATCATCACCTCAGTCACTCTTTCGCGAAAATATGTTTGTAAAAACCCCCGGTCGATCGAGGTAACAAGGGAAGCCATCGATCTATCATCATACATCAAGCGTATAAACAGCATGTCTCAACACTAAGCAAGTGACAACAAAGGTTCCAACGTTCAAAGAGTACAACAAGGGCGACCAAAGAGTACAACGAGGGCAACTGAAAAGTGATACAAGATTTTTTTTTTAAAAAGGTACATAACATGACGAGATGTCCGAGCTCAACCCCTAGGGTCTTCAGTAACCGGAGCAATTGAACCCTCAACTCCCTGCTTGCTAGAATCCTCCCCTCCAGCAGCGGAGTTTACGCCTGGAGTGCCGGGAACATGCACCGATGGACAGTCCGATCGAGCGTCGGCAGATCGAGCGTTCAGCTCAACGGAACTAACTACAAGGGAACAAAGAGACACCACTG
Organism: Eruca vesicaria subsp. sativa; assembly: GCA_932364175.1. Lineage (NCBI taxonomy): Eukaryota > Viridiplantae > Streptophyta > Magnoliopsida > Brassicales > Brassicaceae > Eruca > Eruca vesicaria. The sequence continues at coordinate 218,130 of CAKOAT010930709.1, forward strand.
TTGTCGGGTCGACCACGTCCAAGTTAGAACCGAACTGATTCAAACCGCGAGACGGCTCACCATGAAGAGGTGACAACGCGAAAACGCTCTCCGTGATCTTCTCGACGGTGACAGCATCCAACTCTGTCATGAACTTTGCTTCCTCTGAAGTAAGAATATCCACCAGCTTCTTCAGAACCTACACTCCCCATTCCTTGATGACGCCCATCGACTCCGAAGTCCCAACGGCTTGGCTATGAAAGAAAAGTTTATCTTCCAACTTAACTCGAGCGGCCATATATTTCTGGAATTTTTTAAAACGCTTACTTGTCTAAGCTCCGAGCTGACTCTTCACAGACATAACTTCAGGGAGGCGTGACTTCCCCAGACGATCGGTCTCCAACTTCATCTTTGCAGCCCTAACGATCTTCTCTTGTTTCAGCGGAGCGATGTTGTTTCTGGCCGTCTCGAGTTCCTCTGCGAAGGTACTTTCGAGCAATGGCCTATAAAAAAAATCAGGACTAATCGACATACGCGGTAAGGAAGAGCATCGTGAGGATCCATGTCTGAGGCTGAGCGATATCTGGGCTCCACTAGTTCATTTTCCTTCGATCTAGAAGACCCTCTATCAAAGACCCCTTCTTCTTCGCCCTCAAGGAATGATCCGGCTCTTCCTCGGCGAGATCCTCAGGGCTGACTGTCGGCGCACAATCGAGAACCCCCTCCGACCCTGCAGCCATCAATCTATAAAAAAATGACCTAATGGTCACTCTTGTTCAACAGCTCAAGCAGACGAGCGAGCGCCATTTGGCTCCGATCCACCTCCAAACGGGACGGATTGTAAATGGCTTAGCTGCTAAGTCATTTTCATCATGTCCTACCAAAGATGAAGGACCAAAGGACCCATACTGCGTCCCGGCTAATCGATCGTTCACCCCGTGTTCTGCCATCTTGCCCAGTCAATATAGAGGCAAATGACCAGGCGAATGACCAACACAATCATACGATGTATAGGCTGACCCATCGGTCATCCCTTGTCTCGTCACTTTTGCTTCGCCATCTACAGAGGCAAATGACCAGCACAATCCCATGGTGTACATGCCGACCGACTGACCATTCTATCACTTTCGTGAGCAAGGTTAATGCGATGCACCGGAACGCTCAGCCGACCGAACGCAAACGACCAAGCTTCGTCCTGGTCACCCAAGCAAGCTTTCGTCGAAACGCGAGCTTGCACCTGCAATACCATCCAGTCGATTGATCAATCGCCCTCATCGAGCACAACGTGAACGCTCACCAAGCTCCGCGTGAACACTTGTACATCACTTTCGCTTAGTTCAAATGATTGCAAATCACTCTCACTAATCTCCCTCGGAGATGGCAACATTGTCTCCCTCGGCGAAGGCAGTNAGCTTTCGTCGAAACGCGAGCTTGCACCTGCAATACCATCCAGTCGATTGATCAATCGCCCTCATCGAGCACAACGTGAACGCTCACCAAGCTCCGCGTGAACACTTGTACATCACTTTCGCTTAGTTCAAATGATTGCAAATCACTCTCACTAATCTCCCTCGGAGATGGCAACATTGTCTCCCTCGGCGAAGGCAGTATCGTCACTTTTTCCTAGTTTGGATGAATGCGCATCACTCTCGCTAATCGTCCTTGGCGAAGGCAGCATGACCACTTTCACTGTTCGATCGCCCTCTTCGCTCACCATCAAAGTTTGTGGTGGATAACTACTACACATCGTCTCCGTCCTAAGCTAAATAGATGCCCATCTCTCTAAACTGGGTAAAGCGATTACACGCCTTTCACGCAATACAACATGTTGGGTCAAATCAGTTCGGATCGAATCAGTTCCATACCAGTCTCGAATCATGACTGCACGCGGAGATCGATCGACTCTCCCAAGTCACTTCCTTTATAACTTAAGAGGATAGCATCGCAACGCTTTCTCTCAACATTGGACGGGCGATGGGTCGATGGCTGTTTAATCCACCCCTCGGAACAAGCGATTGATCGCACAACAATTTGACATCATTTTCAAACTCAAGAAGCGATCGTCTCCCCAACATTGGACAGAGGATCGATCGTCACTCTCACTCTGACCACGATTGATTACATCATCGGACGGATAATCGAACGACCCCCAAGTCTTTTTTATTCTAACTTAAGAGGATGGCATCACAACGCTCCCTTAAAACGTTGGAAGGATGATCGATGACCAAATTATTCCACGTAACTTTTTCCTTGTTTCCTCAAATGAATGACCAAATTTCTCACACGTTTGTGAGATGGCCGACCGATCGACAGGATCAAATCCCACGGAGATCAATCGACCGGCCCATCAAACGCACGCAGAGGACAACCAATGACCAAATTTATCTGTGTCATTTTGCTTTGTTTTGAAAAGAGTCTAGTCAAGAGATCAATCTACCTCAAATGGTCGCACTTCACGGTCTAGGCGTGATCACTCACCAACCAGCTTCTTCGACGAACGATTGACCTTGAACATTGTTATCAGAAGACTCGATGCCTTGTTTAGACACGAGAGCCGTCAAGTGAACGATCGCACACCACGAATGATCGACCTCGCTATGAAGTGATCCCTTGTCTTATTAACCTTATCTCACGAACGGTCGTCCGTCAAGGATTAAGCGAAGAATCACGAACCACATGGCACAGTCGAATGGTAGGCGTGCAATAAACGGTGCTCGACCGACTCACGAACAAGGACGAGTCAGTTATTTTCCGAACCAACCCTTACAGTCCCACTGTCAAAAAATCGCATTCTTCACCAGTGGACTGGGGGGGACTTACTGTTGGAGAGGAATTTCATCTCCCTCCACTAAGCTCATCAAATAACTAGACTCGGCCCGTTATCGTCCGAAGCCCAGCCGAGAATCAAGCCCACACTAAGGACAGTTGGTCTGAAGGGGAACCAGTCGGTTTAGCTTCAAACGATCGATCGACCCAGCTGGTTAACGACGGTTCAAGCGATTGTTGTAGGAGAGGAGTTNCGAGATTTAGGATTTTACCGACGATCGAACCTCTTTGTAATTCGGTCGGACTTTCATAAAGCTCCGACCTTTGTTCTTTCCTTGAATCTTTCTGTAATCTTCTTTTATTATCAACTCTGATTAATAAAACGCCTTCGAAGAACCCACAAATCGAGTTTAGTTTTCCAGTCAGTCGACCGTACAAAACTCGGATTCAACAGCTGATATGGTAACCTTTTTCCTTTGCTTACAATTGGATGTTATGTGTGCTAATGCAATCGTGTGATACTATCTTGTGATGCAGTTACCATCAATGATGAAGTTTACTGAAGATAAAATCGGACAATTGTTATCTGCAGTTTGGACACAATTTAAACTCTTTCTGATATATTATTACCTTCAAACATTGAAGCTATTGCTCATTCTTCTTTCCTTGGTCAATATCAATAACTCTTTTCTTCTCTGGCTCTATTAAAATTTCGCTTGCTTTCAATTGTCCTTACGACACAATGCCAAACCGCTGCGAAGCCTTTGGGACTTGGGACGAGACAGAAACTCTCAAGGTGGTTAGCGACCGAGAACCGCCAGGTGAATGGGCACTACATAAGAGAAGTCATCTGCACTTGAGAAGGTACGTTAAGAGCTGAGTCAGGAAGATTTTGCGGACAAATGTTAATATTGTGTACCCCCTAATAAACATACTTCAGTCTTGCTCTGCTCTAATAATAATAATGACAAAAGGCCTTAACTTTATGATCCCATATGGCTTAGCAAATAGAAAAGGTCTCAACATATGATGATGATTCGTAACGTTATATAGAAGTTAATAGGAGAGAATCTGGTGGTGTGCAGCAGGATGAGTCTGCCAGTGCCTCCAACTAGTCCCTTTGACAATTTCCTCAAAGCAGAAGGAGCAGGAAGATGATTCAATTAATTTAGTCACATGTAGAACGTGAACCACGAATCCTCGTGAGTATTATTATCGACGATAGCAAAACATGTAACTGTTTACTAATGACGATGAACGACGCCGTTTCGTCCACTCTGTTCCTTTAAAGCAGAGGTTTTGAACGACCTCTGGATTCAAGCAAAGCTAGTGGCTTTTGTGAGCTTTATAGATTTTGAATCAGCGCCTTTTATGTCTCTACATGCCGATCTATGTCAACGTTTGTCTATTCAATCCTTTTATGGCCTTACTGCGTTATACAAGATTGCATTGTTCTCACTGAATTCTCTCTGGATGAACTGTTTGTACCCTTAGAACTAGATCCGACATGGTAGTTTTTTTGGTGTTTATAGAGCCAGGATCATTGATTATCCTTTTTACAAGAGAAATCTGGAGAGAACTGAGTTATCAAAGTTGGCACCCACGTATAATGTGAAAGACCTGCTGGTTGTATTTCTTCATGGAGATAATATATAGCTGTGCATTTGTCACACAAATGTTGATTTGTAACCTCCTTCTTGTAACTGTAATCTTCTCAGCTTGGTTCATTTGATGAGTTTGGAAAATTAGCTGAAACTACTCATCTCCAACTATTGCGATAACATTACCTTTGGTTTAGGAGATGTCAGATTTTGCTTTTTGCTGTGGTCAGGATCCTTAAGTACTCGCAGCCTTACAAGAGAGCAGAAGGCGACAAGCTCCATATGCTGGAGCTTTCCTTCTGAAGGATTCCCCATCAACTGATTCATCCTCAACACCGACATAGATAACTACATAAATGAGCTGAAAGGGAAAGATTTGCTTGAACGGCTTCACGAAGTTGGCACACTTGCTCAGGCATTGTGTTACTGCGACTGCTCTATAGCGTCTGTTAAGTCAGTGTCCGTGTGATAGAATCAATAAACATGGGTTGCATTACGAGTTCCCTTGCTGTTTTTTCAGATTTCAAGTATCCAAGGGGACCAACTTATCCTCGTTGGTCACAGACGGCTTCGCATAACAGAGATGGTAAGTCACTAGAGTAACAGGGTTCGTAGTTTGTAAAGTTTTATGTTTGGAAAGACTTTTTAGTCATAAAGCTTGGTGATTCTCACATTTTGTTATTTGGTTTGTCAAGTCACTTCTTTAAGGGAGAAATTTATGTCATTTATTCAGGTGAGCGAAGAACCACTTACCGTCAAAGTCGATCATCTTAAGGTAACCTCTATGCTTTTACTTGTATGATGTAAAGACGTTTGTTTGGTTTTTCCTTTCCAATGTCTGTAAGGCATGAACTTTTTTTCTTTCTCTCTGTGCAGGATAAGCCGTTTGACGTGGACGATGATGTCATCAAGGCAACTTCCTTTGAAGTTATTTCAACGCTTAGGGATGTGCTAAAGACAAGCTCACTCTGGAGAGATCACGTCCAGACATATTCCCAGGTATATTCATGACTCTCACTTGCGCAGGTGAAAAAGTTTCAGGATACAAGTATCTTAGTAGATATCTTTCAATTTGTGTAGCATATAGGTGATTTCACTTATCCACGGTTAGCCGATTTTGGAGCTGGCAATATGTGGTGCATATAGGCATCAAGCTCAAGAAGTTATTGAACAACTGGATGTAAGTAGTTTCACTATTACTGCAGTTGTATGGTATTCCATGCTTGTTCAATTCTCATCTCTTCACATCTCGATCCAGGTTCATAAACGTCTGCGGCTGACGCTGGAATTGATGAAAAAAGAAATGGAAATTAGCAAGATTCAGATATTTCATTTTCTTACTTTCTTGTGTTCCAACTAAGGAGCTACGTATCCAATAAGTGTGTGATGAGATCTTTTGAGCCTTTTGCAGGAAACCATAGCAAAAGAAATTGAAGAAAAAATTATCGGTGAGCAACGCCTTTACTTGCTAAATGAGCAGCTCAAGGCTATAAAGAAGGTATTCTTAAGCCCGCTAAGATTGTATTTACTACTTTCGTCCACATACCATATCTGTGTGGTATATATAGCGTATTTGGCAGATTCATTTTAACTCTTAAGTTGTCCAATGCAGGAGCTCGGTGTGGAGACAGATGATAAATCTGCACTTTCTGGTCAGTACTAACTTTAAAATATCTTCATTTCCATCATTCCATGTGATCATTTTATATCCTCATAAAAGATATATAATCTTACTGCCTCATGGATTACCATGCATTCATGCGGCGTCAAAGTCTTTGGTATGATTCAGAGTGCACTGTTAATTGTAAGACAACTGCAACTTATTGTCCGTTTCTTTACTGCAGGAAAGTTAAAGGATAGGATTGAGCCTAACAAGGAAAAGATTCCAGCGCATATATGACAAGTCATAGAAGAAGAGCTTACAAAATTACAGCAGCTGGAGGCAAGTTCAAGCGAGTTTAACGTGACCCGTAACTACCTTGATTGGCTGACCATATTGCCTTGGGGAAATTACAGGTTTGCAACTCTTGCTTTATCCTATAGTTTTATTTGTATACAGCAGTAGGTCTTACAGTATGAGAGAGACTGATAAAGAGCATGAATGAGCAAATACATCATTGCAGCTCATCCATGCTCATCTAATGACACCATTTGTTTTTGCTTTGTGTTAACAAGAGTGAGAAATTTGTTTATTAAACTGCAGTGATGAAAATTTCGATGTTGTGCGGGCACAACAAATTCTTGACGAGGATCACTATGGTTTATCTGACGTAAAAGAAAGAATACTAGAATTTACTGCAGTTGGAAGGCTTAGAGGCACTTCACAACGTTTGATTCTGATTTGATCTTGAATAATGAGAAAAAAAACTGACCTAGTTTATAAGCTCCGCTTCTGAAATTTGAGTAAATGTGTACCCAGGGAAAATCACCTGCCTCTCTGGCCCTCCTGGAGTAGGTAAAACTAGTATTTGTCGTTCTATTGCACGTGCTCGTAATCGAAAAAAAATTCCGGTTCTCTGTTGGAGGGTTAGGAGATTTCGCTGAGATTAAGGTATATCACTTTCTCTTTACTTGCAAATCTTAGTCAAACATTTATTACTGAATTCTGTCCTGAGAAACAATAAACCATTCACTTCATATCATGTTTAGGGGCATCGTCGAACATATGTTTGAGCCATGCCAGGAAAGATGGTGCAGTGTCCTAAGAGCGTGGGAACAGCAAATCCTCTTGATCTAATCGATGAGATTGATAAGGTAATTACTTTGTTAGTATTGGGATTAGCTTCTTAAAGTTAGTGATCATCATATGTAGCTTCTTTAACATCGATACTAAGTCAATTTCTCTGCAATGATATTTGTTTAATTTTCTCTTTGGCAGCTGGGGAAAGGGCATGCTGGTGACCCAGCCAGCGCTTTGTTGGAACTTCTGGATCCAGAGCAAAATGCAAATTTACCTGGATCACTATCTCGACGTTACTATTGACCTATCAAAGGTTGTTAATATGTTCAGTGACCATTTAATGGATACCATTTTGTTTCTAGGCTGTTAGAATTAATTGCGGATCCACTTTCATACATGTTTTATTTGTGTGCACAGCAAATGTGATAGACATGATTCCCGATCCTCTGCTAGACAGGATGGTGGTGATTAGTATTGCTGGGTATATCACTGATGAGAAAGTTCATATCGCAAGAGACTATTTGGAGAAAACCGCACGTGGAGATTGTGGCATCAAGCCAGAACAGGTCTCACTCTCATCCTATTCACTAGTTGTCTCCAGTTTTAACTTTGGGGAGAACAAAGAGAGTTCGAGTAATTGTTTCTTCCGGGATTTGCTCAATTTTTGTCTGTACTATTTGCAAGTTGATGTGAGTGATGCAGCTCTTCTTTCCTTGATAGAAAATTACTGCAGATAGGCAGGTGTTAAGAATCTCCAGAAACAGATTGAGAAGATTTACCGTAAGGTAAGTTTTATTAGAAGACCCTGAATTATTCACTCAAATCCCTCAACATCTAACACTATTCACTTTTCTTTTATAGATTGCTCTTAAACTAGTGCGTCAAGGAGCAGTCCCAGAAGAGACTGCAGTTGCAGCTGATGTAGAAGAAGCCGTAATTGTGGCTAAAGTCGACGTGGAATCCCCAGAGAAGGAAAACCCTGTTTCCGCTGCTAAAGAGTCAAAAGGAAGAGGCTCAAACCAAGAAGATAGCGGTTGAAAAGGTTATGATTGATTGATGAATCAAACCTTGCAGATTATGTTGGCAAACCTGTTTTCCATGCAGAAAAGATGTATGAGCCCACACCGGCAGGAGTTGTGATGGGTCTAGCTTGGACATCCATGGGTGGTTCACCGGCAGGAGTCAGGTGAAGACTATTATATTTCCTGATCAGGCGAACCGGAGAGACTTTGATGAGCTGGCGGAGAATGTTAAAGAAGGGCTTGATGTTCACTTTGTGGATGACTATGGAAAGATCTTCGAGCTTGCCTTTGGGCTTTGGCTATGACAAACAACAAGACTGATTTTAACTCTCATAAGTCACGTTGTCCTTCCGCTGTTGTCTCTATCTAAACCAGAAAACCACTCTTGATTCTTTGTTTTTCTTTCTCCTTGTTCCCCCTTCAAGAAGAAAGATCTATTCTGTAACCCTTTTTTTTAATCGTTAGGATAGTTAATTTTTATGTGGTTGGATCTTTTTCATATATACTCGAAGCCATATCATCATGATGCATGGAAATAAAAATGTGCTTGCTTGTTATTTCATGACACTCCATGCTGTTTCGTTTATTAGTTTTTACGCAGCTCTTATCCCTAGAACGAAGCTTGACTTCATTGCTAGCGCTGAGCATTTGACCTGATATCCTAATCCAAACAAAAATTTAAACAGTAAAATATTTGAACGGATATTGAATCAAGAGAGATTAGATATCTGAATCACTGATATTGAATTAAGAGAGAATCACTCATATTGAATTAAGAGATATTATATACCTGAGAGAGTAGGAAATTAGATAGTTATCATTTAGGTGTATTAAAATATATCAAAATTAGATTTTGAAAAATGTAAATAAGGAAAAAGGATAATTTTTATAAAGGGTACTAACTACTAACTAACTGCAGTTTCCTTCTATTAACAAAATACCTAAAAATAAGAAAATAAGAAAAAGGAAAAACATGGCTTCTCACGTTATAATAATTTTTTTATTATACTATTATTTAAGAAGTAAATTTTTTTAGTTGTCATGTTCTCCTTAAGTTTAGATAATTTTGTTTATTTATCATATTTTTAATATTTATATATAATTTATTTATAAATAAACAAATTTATATGAATATATCATATTTTCGAAAATAAGATGATTCTTGTTGCAGTTATGTGGCGATCATGAAGGCGATTGCCACAAACTCCACTTTCTCACCACAGTTTCTTTTGATTCCATTCGTGTTTCTCGTTC
>CAKOAT010930709.1:227531-240480 GCA_932364175.1 Eruca vesicaria subsp. sativa
CAATTTGTTGGTGCAATCTCCGACATGTATTTTGTCATGTTCGATGACAACACAAAAAACACATTTGTGTTGAATCCAAATTCAAGCGGTAAGGAACTTATCCTAATCGCTTTGCTTTGGAAACAATCACCATGGAAACCACCATGGAAAAAGTGTATTGAAGACGGGGAGTTCCAAGATGATGGACAATTTCATAATCATAGTCTGGAATTGTCCATGGTGATGCAACCACAGAGGTATTTAAAAATTTTGAAGATTATAATTCAAAATATTTATTGTTGGTTCTTCACTAGAAATGTAATTTCTTTGTTGTATGGCGATGTTTTTATAATCGTTGAAGATTGGCAGATTCTTTTACTATATTTTTCGAAAAAATCAATATATTGGATTTTTTCTCAAAGAATATCTATAGATCCTATTTGGAATCTGGTCAATGTTATACAACAAAGAAATCTACGAAGAAGAATTTGGTTTTTCATCAAAAAGATGAAAATCAAATGGAGATGGTGTTACATAAGAAGAAAGAAGATAGTTCAGAAGAAAAGTTCTTCAGATCTTGTTCTTTGTGCTTCAATGTTTTACAATTGTAGCTTTGCATTTAAATGTAATTCTGTAATTATATTCTTATTGTAATTTTACACTATATTTGAATAAATAGTTGTTAAAAAAAAAAGATGATTCTTGTTAATTATATTGTTATCTTGAAATATATTTTTATATATAAAACTTAAACTTTAAATTAAGATATAAAATTATTTAGTTATTATATAACTAAAACAAATTTATATTAATAATTTTATATTTTTCTAAAATAAGATAATTCTTATGTATTATGTTGTTATGTTGAAAATATATTTTCCTCTTATAAAACTTGAAATTAAGATATAAAAATTATATTATTAATAATTAAATATAAATCATCAAAAAAATTATTTGAAAAGTGAATTTGTTGATTTGTCTCCATAATCCTAGGTCATTTTGATCATTTATCAGAGTTTTTCTAATTTTGTTCGTTTTGCTTTATCTCAAAAAACATAGTTTAATTTATCAACATTAAAAAATATAAGCTATTTTAATTGTTGTTTCTTTAGACAAGAGTATTTTAATCTCTAATTGGCTATTAGTGATAAGTCTAACCCACATAAAAAAACTAGCTCAAGAGTGGGGAATTATTTATACACTTATATATTTGTCCAAGGAACATATTATTCTCCATGTGAGATATTCTAATAATGTGTGTACATCTAATAAAGTTAGGTTATCTGTTTTTTTAAAAGGAATACATACAAATCTGAAAAGTCTACTCCCAAGTTGAAAGCTAATAATATAAGCGAGACCGACATAGGGCCATAGAAAAAATAAAGGCACGACTCCGCTGGGGATCGAACCCAGAATCTCTGGTTTCGTAGACCAGCGCCTTATCCATTGGGCCACGGAGTCCTTGTTGTTCTACAAATAACTATTAATATAAATCAATTCCAAGATAAACCAAGTCAAATAGAAGAAACTGCAGAGGAAGAATATAACTCAAAACTTATATTTGGTGTAAAACAGTTCTGGATTCATCAAATAACGTTCAGAATCTGAAATATTAAGCATCCAAGATTTGTCTGAAACAGCACAAAAGAACTAGAACTTAGGTACAAATGCAGACAAGGTGTATCAATTCAGATGGGTATAGAATCCAATCCACCACCATTGGCAGCTTTCTCTTCCTCATAAGCTGCAACATGAACTCCAAGAGCTGCACGGCCTGAAGGATCAAGATTCTTTGACCAAGTTGCATCCCACTCTATAGCTTTCGCTGTACTGCAAGCTATACTTGGACCTCCTGGTACAGTCGCTCTTGCAGCGCTCTGCTCAGATAATAAAACAGAGAAGAGTGAAGATTATGACACGAAAAGTTTCAAATATATTATAATTGTTACCTTAGGGAAGAACTTTTCGAAAATGGTTCTGTAGTAGTAAGCTTCTTTTGTCATAGGTATGTTGTCTGGAAAGACAAAGCTTGCGTTTGACAGCATAGTGTCAGAGACCTATAATCAATAAAGTATGTCAAAAAACTTTATACAAAAAAAAATGTGAAGAAATATATTTGTTACATGTTTGTTTGCATGATCTTTAAGACCATCAATCCAGCTATACCCAACTCCATCACTGAACTGTTCTTTCTGTCTATACAGAATGTGCTGTAATTCACCAGAAGATGTGTTAGAACATATAAACAGTGTGATTGCAAGAGAAAAAGACTGAGCAAACCTTTGGAAGATAAGGCTTTTCTTCATCGTCAAAGGCATTACGTAGCACCCATTTCTCTATCCTCCCGAGATCAGGCCTGATCATCTTCCACTCTGGATCAATACTCATTGCCACGTTTAGAAATTCTTTATCTAAGAAAGGGACACGAGCTTCAACACCCCAAGCAGATGTTGACTTGTTAGCTCTCAAACAATCATATTGGTGAAGAGCTTTGATCTGTAAGTAAAAGCAAAAGATTCAGTGATGGATAAAGCAGAGCAGAAAAATGAAAATGGAAAAGACCTTTCGGCATGTTTCTTCGTGAAACTCTTTCTTGTTAGGTGCCTTATGGAAGTACAAGTATCCTCCCAGGATTTCATCAGAGCCTTCACCAGAAAGAACCATCTTTACACCTAGAGATTTGATTTTTCTTGACATGAGAAACATTGGCGTGCTAGCTCTTATAGTAGTGACATCATAAGTCTCAATATGGTAAATGACTTCCTCTATTGCATCTATCCCGTCCTGGACTGTAAACTGAAACTCGTGGTGGCGAGTTCCAAGATAGTTAGCAACTTCTCTCCCAGCTTTTAAATCCGGCGACCCCTGAAAATATCAACAGAATCTATATTAAGTATCTCGAATGAGCAAACAACACTATAAGAACTCTGGTGTTAAGTTTTAAACCTTCAAACCAATGCAAAATGTATGCAACTGTGAACCCCATTGAGCAGCTTCAGATTTTGCCAAATGGCGTATTGCTACTGCAGCAACGAGGGACGAGTCTAATCCACCAGAGAGAAGAACTCCGAAAGGAACATCAGTCATTAGTCTCTTTATAACAGCCTACAAAAAAGAATCACATACATGCTTCAAAAACTTTTAAAATAGGAATGAACATTTTGAGGATAAATCTTTAAAAAACCACCTGCTCAAAAGCATTGCGCAGGATTAAAGGATCATATGGAGTTGAAGGAACCAACTCAGAGTACCATGAAGGGTTGTACCACCTCCTAAGCCCTCCTACAAGAAAGTGACAACTTTCAATGAAACTACAAAAAAGCTTAAAATGCCTCAAAATGTAATGGTATAATTAATAATGATACAAACCTTGTTTACTTGAGTAGATGTGGCCTGGAGGGAAAGCCATAAACTGTTCACAATCATCACTAAGTGCCTTCATCTCAGAAGCAAACCATACAGAACCTATTTAAAAGTTAATAAACATTAGACACTACTTGATGACACAAGCTTAAACCATTAAAGTGAAAAAAATACCATCAACACCCCATCCAATGTACAAGGGGATGACACCAATAGCGTCCCTTGCAGCAATAAAACTCTTGTCACGTGTATCAAGAAGAACAAACGCAAACATTCCATCCAACATATCAATAAACTCCTCTCCATGTTCTTCATACTGCAAACAATAAATACGTTCAGATCACAGTCTCAAATATTATTTTTTGAATTATACAGGGTATCATAGCCCCATAAAAGTGATCCAGACTAGTCATGTGTTGCCACTTGTCGGTCCCTATCCCTGGCGATGCCGTTAAGTTAATTCCCCAGTGGCCGGGACTCAAACCCATCCCTGGTGGCTTCACCGTATTGAGCTTTTGCCCTCAAATTGAATTAAACTATTCATACTTACAAGATGTGCAATGACTTCACAGTCACTACCAGTCCAGAACTGATGAGACTTTAACTTCTCACGCAGAACCTTGTGGTTGTATATCTCTCCATTGACCTATAACACATTTTAATCAACCAATCAGATGATAGTATTGACAAGAAAAGCAAAAAAAGAGAGGGTAGAAGAGAGAGAGAGAGAGAGAGTACAGTGACAACAACGGTCTTGTCTTGGTTATAGAGAGGTTGGTCTCCAGAAGTAGGGTCAATGATAGCTAAACGCTCATGAGCAAGGTAACAATCTTCATGACAATGGAGTCCACTCCAATCAGGTCCTCTATGTCTCAATCTACACAAAACAAAAAGTTAAGCTGATCTAATAAACATAAACGAAACAATTCTCCACAAAAGATGAGATATTTTTGGAACAAACACATTGGCTATGATATAAAGTAGAAACCTTTGGAAACAGAATTCATAAAACGATTGGCAGTAACATTGTGCATTGCTTCATCAGACGATGAAACAGAGGGTTTCAATGAATGAATGGTCTTCAATGAAAGGGAGGGAAGAGTGAGAGGAGAAGAGTACCTGCGAGAGAGCTCGATGATACGAGAACGCTTAGCGTGAGAGTTGTCGATGCAGCCGAGGACAGCGAGTATCCCACACATTGTGGTGTGGCAGACGAATACAACAATGGGATTGAAGATGAAGAATGTGAGTGAATTTTATTTATTTATAGAGTGGCTTTCAAGTTTCAATCACAACCGTTGATTTTGACATTTCACTTTTAACCCTAATCTTTTTTGTTTCTCTTTTTGGACTTGTTCTAGTGATTGCCTGATTGGTAGAGATATCTTCTGTATAAAAGAAAAATCATTGTCCAAGTTGAAGACACGAACTTAAAACATTACCATATGTTATGTTTTGGCCTTTCACAATTCGAAGGAATGGCTCAAATTTGACTGGTCCGGCCTTTTACAAATCAATTTCAATTATTCATAATTTTTATAAAAAAATTAGGATTTTTAAATATTTAAAAGTGTCCATATCAGTAACATTAAATTGTAATCAAAATATTATTTAAACAATATTAATTTATATAGTTGTTATTTTCACTACATATTTAATTGTATTTGTCAAAAAAAAGCTCATTTTAAGGTTTTTTGGGAGATTTGCCCTATTATATATAACTAGCTGTTTTCTCTGCATAGATACTATTTATATCATCAAAAAAGCTAAATATTAAATTGTATTCAAAGTATTGTTTTCAAATAATATTTAATTGGATTTACCATCCTAGCATACAAAATCTGATGAAAATGATGAAAAAGAACCCAAACAGATAATGTTTTTTTTCCTTTTTTACTAGATTTGACAAAGCTGATGGATTGATTTGCAAAATGTATTTTTTACTAAATACTACATATTTCTTTTCTGACGCTGGTTGTACTTCAAAAAGAGTACAAGAACCTCCAAAACAAGACACACACTTCAATAGTGAGAATTGGGAGGGAAGCAAACTACGACAATAGTTCAGATAAGAAAGTGAAATACCAATAAGTGATCTAAAGGCTTAAAGAGCAGGCGAAAGAAAGAGACCAAAAACAGAGGCTTAGATTCTTGAAGCTTCATTTCTGATGATAGATTGAAGCCAAGATGGTCCATCCTTTGCAACATATGATTGGTACCGGTGGTCCGCAGTGACACTACGCGCGATATATGCTGCCACCGTGTTCCTCTCTGAGACCACGTACTCCAAGCTCCAAGCTTCAAAGGATTGAAGAGTTTGGATAATAGACATAATCAGTGCCTGAAACGCAGGAAAGTTGCACGGAGACAGCAAGGTTTCTCGTGGTATACTACATGACGACTCCATGATCACCCTTTTGATTCGTAGATCTTTAAGAGCCAATAGGGTCCAAGCGAGCGAGTGAAGAGATGCTTCAAGATCTGAAATAACAGAGGAGAATGCTCTTCTGATGTGGTGGAGAGGAACCCCTTCACTATCTCTGAGAATCCAAGTCGCACCACTCTTTAGATCAAACGAACTCCAAGCATAACTAATATTACATTTAAGCCAACCACAAGGAGGTAGGGACCAACCTTCTACCTGGCCTGTTGGATTCAAAGCACCCACAGAAGTGGGGTTTGCTATCTCACTTGTATTTAAGCTAAGCCACACCTCAGTTTCCTCTACTGCACGTGCACACGCTGAGGAAGGTTCGAGCCTCACATGCTCAAAGAGGAAACGATTTCTCGCTTTCCAACTCTGCCATAGGACTCAAGGAAATGAGTGGTGAACCGCCAGTGGTAATGAAGCCTTCCTGTTACACTCCAAAAGGTAATGAAGGTTCAAGAAAACCGAGGTCTGGGAGAAGCCAGCCGGAGGCAGAGGGATGTGGGATAACGACCAGACTTCCTTGGCTAACCTGCAATGGAACAAAACATGGCAAATAGAATCTGTTGCAGACCCACACGAAGGGCACGTAGGGTCAAGCTGGATGCCACGAGTACGTAGCCTTTCTTTGACCGCCAAAGCACCCGATAATGCACGCCATAGGAAATGTCTGAGTTTAGGTGATGTTTTAGCTTTCCAGAGTTTAGACCATAGCTGTCTCTCAATCGGTGGTAAGGCCGGGAAGGTGGAGTTTCTCTCCTGTAGATCCTCCAGGAGCTTATAACCGTTTTTAGCAGAGTATTCTCCATTTTTCGTGAATCACCATATTGTGGTATCTTGACGTGTAAGGTTGACCTTAGTACTGAGCACCTGAGCAACATCTTGAGGATTAAAAGTCTTCCTTACTCAATTCACTAGCCACTGGCCAGAATGAGGATCCAAAAGATCCGCAACTGTAAGCGAGAGAACAACTGGAGCATCTTCCCTATAATGAGGTATACGAGGCGTGTCATCAACCAGCCAGTTGTCTCTCCACACCAACGTGTTTTTACTATCTCCAATGGATTTCAAAAGACCTTTTTCCAGTAATGCTCTTCCATGCAGGCATATGATGATCTTGTACCCACAATACTATCAAGGAAGGGGCAGTTCTTGTGGTATCGGTGTTTCAGAATTCGAGATAATAGAGATTCCGGGTTACTGAAGATTCGCTAAGCACGTTTGCTTAGAAGAGCTTGGTTGAATTTTTCCAGGTCATGGAAGCCAAGCCTACCAACATCTTTAGACCTGCAAAGTTTCTGCCAAGCGACCCAAGCAATTTTGTTTTTATTATTACCACTGTTCCACTAGAATTCAATCATCGCACTTGTCATTCTTTCGCAGGTGTCTTTAGGCAACTTGAAGCATGACATTGCATAGATAGGAAGAGCCAAGCCAATAGATTTGAGAAGAATCTCCTTCCCATCTTGAGATAGGGATTTTGAGAACCAGCCTTTCAGTCGGCCATGTAGTTTTCCCCTGAGGAAACTCAGCAACTTCCTCTTAGAGCCACTGAAACATTCAGGCAAGCCAAGGTATGTACCTTCACCCCCTTCGCTTTCAATTCCAAGAGCCGCTTTAACCTCCTCTTTTACCTCATTCTGGACCTTAGCTCCAAAGATAATAGATGATTTTGATTGATTAATCACCTGTCTGAAGCCTCCCCATATAGCTTGAGACACTGTTTAGTTTCCTGAGCTTCCTCAACACTCGCTTTACACATCAGTAAACTGTCGTCTGCAAAGAGGAGATGGTGTACTGAGGGACCCACAGAAGCCAAACGTATACCATGGAGTCGAACAGCCGCTTCTAAGTGATTTAAGCAACTCACTAAGGTTTCAGCGCATAAGATAAACAAAAAAGGAGAGAATGGGTCACCTTGTCTGATTCCACGTTCAGGTTTAATGAAACCATGTGATTTTCCATTGAGTAAAAACGAGTATGAAATAGAGCTAACACAGCCCATGATGCATCGAACCCATACCCTATCAAAGCCTAATTTTTCCAGTAGGACCTCTAGGAAATTCCACTCAACTCTGTCATAAGCCTTAAACATATCGGTTTTAATCGCCATAAACTCCTTATCCACACTATTGTTAGTACGCAAGCCATGTACCATTTCATAGGCAATGAGTATATTATCAGATATGAGCCGGCCAGAGATGAAATCTCCTTGCGTTTCTGACATGAGTAATGGGAGGCATACCTTCAGCCGGTTACAAAGAATTTTTGAAATGATCTTGTACTGTACCGAGCGAAGGCTTGTAGGTCTCAGGTCCTGCATCTTCGAAGGCTTTGAGATTTTAGGGATCAGACTCAGCTGCGTATGGTTCCATCCATCAGGAATGACTGAAGTAGCAAAGAAGAGTTGAATTTCTTTTGTGAGAGCCGGACCCACGATGTGCCAAAACCGTTGGTAAAAGATCCATGTGAGTCCATCTTCACCAGGTGCGCTACTACCCTTCACGCTAAAATCCGCTTGCTTTATCTCCTCCTCTGTTACTTTAGCAGTCAGGGCTATGTTCATCTCTTACGTTACCTTGGTCTGGAATCCCTCAAAAATAGTCTCGAGATCAGTAGGGTTCGTACTCATGAATAAATCCCTAAAATATTCAACTGCAATAAGCCCCTTTGCTCCTTTAGAGAAGTGTTCCACTCCCAAGCTATCCAACAACAGGAGTATAATGTTCTGAACCTTTTTCCCTTTCACACAATTGTGGAAGTAGCGAGTGTTACGGTCTCCGGCCTTTAGCCGTTCTTCACGACACTTTTGCCTCCAAAAACGTTCCTCCTCATTATACGCTAGAGCAAGTTGTTGATGTAATGACTTCATAGTGTGAAAATTCGAATGTAGCTTAGAAACTTCAAACTCAAGGTTTAGCTTTAGGCGCTTTATTTTATCCTTTGAGTTGAAGCCACTTTGGCGCTTCCATTTTGCAATATCACGACGACATCTAGAAATGCAGGCAACAGTACACGCATCATCCTCTGTATCACCAACCCAACTCTGCTTTATCAGCTCCTCAAATCCCTGCTCGTTAGCCATTCTTTTATCAAAGTAAAACCGTTTCTTGTATTGATCACCATTCTCCAACGCAAACCTGATTAAAAATTGGCCTATGATCTGAAGCCCACAAGTCCTCATATTGTAAATGTGATCGAGGGAATAGGTTAAACCACTCATCGTTCCCGAAGCTCCTATCAAGACGGCATTGAATCCATACAGTATCTCTTCTTCCTGCCCAAAAGAACATGTTACCTGAAAACCTGATCTCTTTTAGTTTACAGCTTTGCGCCATACCACGATCAGAAAGTAGATTCACTTCTTTCTTCTCCACCAAGCTTCTCCTCATTCGACATGAGCTCGTTGAAGTCACCAGCTAGAATCCATGCTTCATTCCTCAAGAGGCCAATATCAACTAGACGATCCCATATCTCTTTCCTCCTCGTTATTGCTTGCCTCCTCGCTCTCACTGGATCACCATAGACACATGAGAGGAAGAAGGATAATGGACCCGAAGAAACCTTCATGTTACGTTGGTGATAAGAATCAGCAATACTGGAAGCTTGAACCACGTCGATATTGACAATTGAGTAATATGGCGTTTGTGTTAACGGCAGAATTATTGCTCAATGGTTTACGGTTATTGACAACCGGTTATCAGTTGTAACTACCCTTGCCTAATATCAAAGCAAGGCTCGTGATCTATGGGCCTAGTTGACAAAGCCTATAAGGTCAAGATCTGATTATATCAGAAAAAGAGGTCAGGACAGAAGATCTAACACAATATAGACACAAGGAAACATAGAGGAGAGGCACAAAAGAGTGGGAGCTCGAGAGATCTCGAGACCAGGGTCTGGTCTGAAGTATCAGAGCTAGAGAGAAGAAAGGTTCTCGGTAGCCTAGCTAGGCTCTTCCCTATATACTTATATCTCTAGGTGATTTGTAGCAGAGATCAAGGGAGGTTGACAGGAACTTGTAACCTCAGGATATTGTACTCTTATATTTGATATAATGGAAGGTTGAGAGACCGATTTCTCTCTTCGGTGAGTAGCTCCTTCTTCACATCGAGGAAGGGAAGTGAACACCGGTTTAACAAAAGTGTCTTGTGTTCCTTCTTTCTGTGCTTGATTCATATTCCGCATACTTAATTAGTTGACTAGGTTTTCGATACAAATTACTGAGCTTCTAGTGAACAGACAAATCCTGAACAAGGGAATAAGAGCTTGTAGATTCCGCAATAAGCTTTTTTGGTTTATTCTCAAACAAGTGGTATCAGAGCGTTGGTTTAGCAATTAAGAGTTTGTCTAAGTAGAAGCTAGATCGATTCTGAAGAAGTAAAGTCAGGGGATTTGTAGTCCCAAACGCGTCACGGGTTCAAGTGTAACGAATCAGATATGGTGCTGATGGATAGGCAGCATCAGAGAAAGAAGAAGATGAAATTTATGTGTGGTACGCGAAGGAAACGTCGGAAAACGGAAGAAGGTCCTATCGGATCTAATGGTTTCTGGTCTGTGATATCAAACGAAAGTAATGGATGCTGCAGGGTTTGCAAGGATGAGAAGATCCGAAGACTGAAGTAAGAACAGATGCACATATGAGTGTGTTCAAGAACAGCGGCAAAGTTGAACGTGTTTGTGGTCTGCATGGTTAGAGAATGATTTGATGGTTGTTTGAGATGGAGAATATCTCAAGTTGAAGACAGATTAATATTAAGTCAGAACAAGGCTTAAGGAGATGGACTCAAAGCCAGGTCATCAGTTTCTCAGGTTAAATCTTCAAAATAAAGGCTCTCATTCCAAAGGAGTCACAAGAAAGGGTGTGGTGGCTGGTTACTCAGGTTTTGCAACGTGTAGGGAACTGAAGCTTTCAGGATTACAAGGGATGTATGTTGTCTTTGCAAAAGATTATCAAGATTCTGGTTTAGGTCAGATTGTGTGTTGGTCAGTTTGATTGTGGAAGAGATATGCAGTGTGGTTTCAGAAAGGAGTAAAGAATGGCAGTTGGTGACACTTCGTTATCTCAGGTCTAGGGGACGCTTTAGAAGTTTAAGATGGTATGTGTGTTCAGAGGCTATTCGAATTTTGATCGGAGGTTCCAGAGTTCGGGTTTGAACATAAAGTTGCAGAGAAGTGTTTAACTTGAGTAGTCGTTGATCAGGTTTGGAACAAGACAGAGTGTTGGTAATTTATGGCTTCAAAGTCAGTTCAGTTAAGAAGATTTGAGTTGCAGGGTTGCAGGTTCAGTCATATAGAGGTTAAGGATCAGGTTCTTGTGGTTAAAAGGAAGCTCAAGTTGGGATGATCGAGGCTAAAAGATCACAATATAACTTGTAGCAGCACATGTAGATTTCTTGTGGAAATGATGTGACGAAACAGATGACGTTTCTGTTTTAAGTCAGCACAAGAATAAGAAGTCAATCTCATTGGGTACATGAGATGTAATGTTTCTGGTTTATTGCAACATGTTGTATCTCCACGAAAAAAAGAACTAGAGCAAGGGAGAACTGTGTAAAGGCCTACAAGAACATGTTGGAGCAAATGACCATTTGTGGTAACAACATGTAATAGCTTTGTTGAGGTCGTGTGGAGACAAGAACAAGCCATGGAAGGAGTCGATTCAAGGTTAGAGTATGCTTGGAGATTCTAATCATAAGCTGCGGAAAAGTGTGCAGGCAGAATCCGGTTAAACAGGTTGGGCAACACGTGTTCAGGAAGAATTGTTTACTACCACAGCTAGGAGAAGTGTGTGTGAGCTTAACCTAGAAGAATCACCATGGTGGTCTGATTCAGAAATTTCTCAGAAGAACAGACTTAGAAGAAATAAGGGACGATAGGTTTGGTGTCATGACCAAAGTCGTCAAGGTGGAGCTCTCAAACAAAGAGGCAAAGCTCTGAATCATCAAAAGATGATGTTGTAATCTTCCAAAGAGAAAATACTTGCCGGCTTGACAAGTATGGAAATCAGGTTTGGACAGGTCGCGGTTCAGATCTGAGAAGAAGAAGGATGCAAGCACCAATGGTTTGTTTGTGGAATTTGCAAACTGATGATAATGCTGCATGATAAGTACAGCTGAAGAAACTCGCCAATGGCTCGAGTTTGACATGGAAGAAGATGTAAGGGTGTATCTCAACTGGTTACAGAAGGATGCATGCACCAATGATTTTTTGATGGAGTTTGCGCACTGGTGATAGTGCTGCATGACAAGTTACAGCTGAAAAAACTCACCAAAGGCGCGAGTTTTACATGGAAGAACCTGTAAGGGTGTATCTTGACATGTTACATGAGGATACACGCACCAAATATTTTTTGGTGGAATTTGCACTGATAGTGTTGCAGGAGAGGTTACAGCTGGAGAAACTCTCCATGTGTTCGAGTTTGACACTGGAGAACCTGTAAGTGAGTATCTCAGGAGAGCGTCACAGGCTTGGTTTATGCGAGATATTGTTAAAGGATACTAGTAGTGGGCTAAATCTACTGGTGACTATTTCTTAAACTTAGGGAGTTTGAACATGGGACTTGTGTCCAAAGAACTCCCATCAAGGAGGAGTTGTGTGGCATGACTTGTTAAGTTCGACAGTGGTACGCGTATGTTCAAGGTGGAGTCTTGCTGAACAAGTAGCTGTTTAAATCAGAGGATGACTCAGGATGGAAACATGTATGTTTCGGGTTTTCTGCATGGGATTCAGTAGAATTCTATTTATGTATCTCAGGGATATGATGTGAATCAGAAGAGTCTACAAAGGTATCATAGTTGCAGAAAAGTAATGATTTTTCTTGAGCAGTGGTTGAGCATAAATTCTTTGTATCGAAAGTCTTCTTATCAGGGAGTTAAGCATGGTGGCTTGTTGGCAATAGCAGCGGTGCAGAGTGATGTTCAAGATAAGGTGTTCATTCAGATTATTGTAAAGGGAAATTTCAGAATAGCAGTGGGTCTACTGGCTGTTGAGGTTTGTTGAGTCAAAGGGGTTTCTGATTTTGTGGCAGTGGTGGTTCAGGTTCTGTAAGAATTTCAAGGCCAACATCGGCATCAGGGTTTACTGCAGAAAGATTTAATTCAAGGTTTGTATCAAAGATCATCATATACAGAACAATTTTGAATTAGAGTCACACGGGGATGATTAATTCTGACATTGCTT